>BMAW01032091.1:0-18033 GCA_019974015.1 Nephila pilipes | reverse complement strand
AAAAAATGTTTATTTGCATAATCATATTTATTCACTGGAGTGTATTTAAAGTAAAACTCGCGCTGAGTTCTTACGTGGAGTTCATAATAACTATTAAAAGAACAATTCAAAAATGTAAGCAATCGTGACGGCAAATAATCATAAAATATTTCTCAAAGGTAAAGAAACATTCTTGTAAGCAATGAATTCCATTCATTGCATCAATTTATATTTTCTTGGTTAACCTATTAAAAGATGACAAATTAAATTGAGCTTGACACATTTGTACTGTTAAATAATATCTAATTTTACTTTCGCACATCAAGACAGATGGGAATAACGTGATCATTCCCACACAAAACATGAGATTCAGCGATGTCTGTGGCTCAGTTCTTAGAGTTTTGTTCTGCAGTTCCATCCGTTCGGAGTTCAAATCTCCGCCGAGGTATTTGCATCCGAAAACTGGGTTTTTAATTCAAAATGTTACTTATTATTTGTCTATCATCTATATTATTATAGATCTTTCTTTATAATATTGAAAATGAGGAGTTCCTGAACATTTTGTCTGTGAATAAAAGCTATGTTTCATCAGTTGTGGGCAAGTTTCTAGTTCTGTGATGTTATGCTGTTCCAGTAATAAATCTTATTGTTTTACTATAACGGTGAAGTTCTGTGTATCTTTGTAACATTTTTGTAATTCTGATAAATTCTGGAAAATTACCTTTTGAAATGAAAGTTTGTCTTTGGATATTACTCGTGAGTAGTCGCAAAGATATTTTTCGACACATGCAATTATTGAATAATAAAGTAGCCAACAAATCTTAAAAATTTACTTGTTGGCTTTAAAATAACTAATTAACGTTTAAAAAATAAAAAATAAACCCATGAATATGATGTTGAATAAAAAGTCAGACCAAAAAAGATATATATACATGATGATGTACGTATGTCTTTTGTTTCTAACCTTTTCGGGACGGCATGCTTTGGCGTAAGACGTTCTCTGGAGAAGGAAGAGAATCTTAAAAAACTGCCACAAGGACCGGGGTTTTGCGTCGCTAAGCCTAATTTTGGAAAAAACATCACAAAAAAAGTTTTCGTTCTAATGTTATAATTTTTGGTAAAATTTTAGATTATTAAGCTGTTATATATTTTAAAATTAGCATTTTTAATAATCTTTTCCCTTTAATTCATAGAAAATTGGATGCGAAGAAGTGCTTACATAGAGAAATAATTTTCAGAAGCACTGTTGAAATTATTTTGAAGTTTTACAGACAAAAACAGCAATAAACTTAAAAATTAATATAAAAAAGAATATACAATGAAGACTATTTACGAGAAGTAACGACATTTAATGTGAAGGCCGAGTGTGATAATTCTCGAAGAGCGGAGAAAAGCTAAGTCCTGTTTATTCCGTGTCTGACAAAATGGCCGCATTAGAATTACTAGAAATATTCTTTTCAAACCTATTAGAAAAGTAATCACACTCCCATCATTAATTGGCTCTTCGACCATGTGAGTATATTCTTCTAATAAACAACGCTTTCTCGCAATTATTAACAGGAGTCAAAGCTTTCCGAAATAAACGCAAAGTCAAATAGTACTGACGTTACAGCTCTAAAAAGAAAGAAATAAAAAAAAAAAATACATAGCAAAAAACAATAAAAAAACATTCGGTGAAAAATCAGAAACACGAATGTACGTCACATGGAATTTTAAAGAGCCAATTTCAGTTTGCTTTCATTACGCTTTCCTTCCACCCCCACAACAGCTGGTGAGCAAAATACTGAATTAAGACAGACTGTGATCAAACTGAAGATCAAGATCTTTAAACTACAATTCAGTTAAAAAGTAATGGACACAGGGTGCCATCTCGAGATATTCAGGAAACGTTCCACCTTGGAATGCAAATACATAAAGATCGGCCGGGAACGTCGATCGCGAGTGATACGTATATGATACGTTCGTCTTGAAAAGGTTAAACTCCACAGATATAAATAAGAATTACTAAGCATTCAACAATTTAACAAAATCTAGTAGCAGAGACGTCAGAAAAAGGCAACACAATTAATTTAGCTTTCGGTACAGATTGTGTAGGGTGGATCTTTCTCTAATCCCTCTTAAGCGAATTTATTCCTAAGTAATTTTATTGCGGAAAATTAAGCAATAAAGGCTTTAATTATCGACTCACTCACACAAATTAAAACACTTTTTGCTTCTAAAATATATATTTGATTACTTTTATTATCTTTACTAGTACTTTAGGTTAATTTAATGCAAACGATCAACTGCAATGGTTTACTGCAATTTTTAAACACTTATCATTTGGTCGTTATCGTCTGTCTCCCTTCTCTTTCCTTTCAATTCTGTTTTGCGATACATCACTATCACTAATTCAATTCATTACACTTCATTTAATTTATCTATTCAAGTTTTATTGAGTTGGGAAGGAGTTGTTATTATGTGTATTTGAAATTTCGAAAAAAATTCGAGGTGGTGAAGAGAAAATTGCGAATACGTCAGAGTTACGAAGGAGCAAGATTATTACTCCTGAAGAAGTTACGATAAATGCAATTCATATTTTAATCTCCATTTACAGAAACATAGAACATATTGTTCACATAAAAACTAACATTCAAATTGAAAATCTGCTACCGGTTGAAATTATTGTTATCCACATTCACAGTTGATTATTTTTCATGGACTTATACGGGTCATTTAAAAAAATAAAAATAAAAATAAATAAAAATTTCCAGTACCAAATCTAGTTGAGTGCAAAATCACACACTGAACCTAAAATGGATAAAGATAAGGCTTACGTTCCCGCCATGTGTTTATATGTAGAAAAAAAATTCCTCCTGTTTGAAAAATAATTATTCCATTCTAAATACACAGATGCAAATTAAATAAATACGTTAAAAAATGAATATACACTTAATATGAAATATATTTTGTCCTCTGGAGCGAATTCTATATGTGTAGGATAGCTAGGAAATGTTAATGAAACATACCAAACTCAGAAACGAATTTGAAACAAGAATTTATTGAACGGAAGTATTTATTAAAACTTGATACTCGCAACTGAATAAGCAAAAATAGTACATAAACCAGATCCATTATAAAAATTGAATATGCATCGTATGCGACATGAATTTCTTTTAAGGTTTACAGCCATGTGTGATGTTAATAGTTGTTTAATTCGCACAAATTTGTTTAGAATAGAGTAAAACATATTTTAAGAGTATTCAACATGGTATACTAAGTAGAAGATATGATTTCTTTATAAAAATTGCAAATAAGTATATTAATATAAATAAAATTCAATTAAAAGTAACTGTATGTATAACAGCATAACTATTCTTTAAACGAGAATATGATTATAGCGTCCCTAATCTTATAAGAATATAGTAAATGCACAGAAGGTGTTCATTTACACCTACATTAAACCAACAGGAAAACAGATGCTTAGGATTTATGGAAGTTTTCAGTTTTTTGATAGCTTCGTAATTTAGGATGTTCAAGAGTCAAAAATGATAAAAATATTATCAGAGCTAAAGTTCTTGCTGAACCTGCGAAACTTACGACCATGAACGATGCCTCATAAAGAAAGACTGTTGTTTTCCGAGAAAGTAATTACAAATTTTACGAAAAATTTAGATACTTCAAATGAATACAATAATTTTTTAAGTTTCTTTTTTAAGCAGAATTACATATATCTATAAAACTTTCACTGGTTAACAATTTTCTTGATTTCATAACTGATGCAATTGCGTTCTTTGCATGAAATGTAAATTTGTTTAAAGAAAAGCATGTTATATACGAGTAGATTAAGGACTCTCACGCTTTTAATACCCTGAATTAGGGTTGTTGACACCATTGCAATAAAGTACGTGATTTATTAGTGGATATTATAGTTTAATTATATCTAATTGTCCAGTCCTTGCAGAATTTTCAGAAATTGGCGAAAGAAAGGTTTTGGAATTAATTTAAAAGTGCATTTTATTTACTAAATTAATCATAACGCTAATATAAGTATTTCTGACTTTTGAACCGAAAGCTATTTTAAAAATATCATATATATTAAAAATCTGATTTGGTAATTTTCTTGTTGCCCCTCAGGGATTTACAATTAGCAAGATTAATTATAGACAGCACCCCTATACGAAGCAAGGCATCACAAATGCCGTACCGTGAAAATAAAAATCTAGCTCATAGATTTTATTTACATGCGAATTGAGAAAATGCATAACACGCTCTTGACTTAAACGTATTGCCTTCTGAGCGGCTCATTTATCATTGCATTGGTAGAGATTTATTTCACTTAATTACTATCCGAGCATATTGATCATTAATAGAAGCGGCTTAACTGAAATTTACATACCTGCCTATTCATTATTGAATAACTGTATATCCGATTTGTTTACAAAGACGTGTTTAGGAACATTGATTTCCGGATACCTCTTTCTAAAAGAAAACCAAAAACATTCAATTTATTCGGGTATTGTTAGAGATTCATTCCACTAAATTACAAGTGGAACATTGATCATTAACAGAATAAGCTTAACTCAACTAATATATACTTTAATACTTATTATTCAATATCCGCCTTTCTGACTTGTTCACAAGGTATCTAGGTACTTTGAGTCCTTGATATATATAAGAGAAATCCAATAACTATCCATTTATTAGTGCATTGTTAGATATTTATTTCACACAATTACATGCAGCACATTCATAATTAATAGAATAACCTGCAACTATTCTGTAAAAGAAAAAAATTGTATTAAAATTTGATGAATAAAATTATGTTGAACTAACAATCAATTTTTACAGCTTCCTAATGTCAATATATAATAAATATATATATATATATATATATTATACATTTATTAAAATTACACTATTGAGAGGCCTGTAGAAACTGTTCTGTTTATTTGATTTGATAAAACTTGGAATATATGTTATAAGTACTATAGGTAAAATATTTCTGCAATAAGATATTAGTACAAATTTTAACCATCAGTTCACTTTAATCGAATATTCCTTATACAAATCCGTAAAACCTCTATATAAACTTGCAGTCATAGCTAGAGAATAATTCAGTATGCATTTTTTATCGTTAATAATGCTCTTACATAAAAAAAAGGATCGAGCTTTACTTTTAAAACAGTTTTATAAGAACGGCAGCAACCAATTAACTGCTCAGCGTGAATATCATCGTTTAAAAGATCTGCGAAAAGGCCCGGTATCGAAGAATGGCTTAAGGAAGATAATCATGAAATTTGAAGAGACTGGAGAATTGAGTGTGCTGCCCGGAAGAGGACGGAAACCGGGAAGGACTGAAAATGTCAAAGAAGTCGCTACTGCTGTTGTTGCAAGAGAATCCAGTTCCAAGTATTCTTCAGCAAGTGGTCGATCAGTGTCACATGAATTAGAGATTTCGTGATCGACAGTAAGAAAAATTCTGCCATCCATTTTAAAATGGTATCCGTGTAAGATTCACGTGATGCAAACGATGAGTCCTCAAGATCACAAAACACGCTTTGAATTTGTTTCCCGATTTTGGGGAGAATGGCATTTGATGTAACGTGACTTTGGAAAATTTTGTGATCAGATGGGGAACACTCCAGTTTGGATGAAGCTGTGAATAGTCAAAATTGCCTCGTATGGGATACTTCCCTTCTCAATGTCCTGCATCAATGACCACTGCATTCTGTTTATGTAACTGCTTGGCATACATTTACTGCTGTATTTATCCTCGGACCTTTTTTCTTTGAAACTCTCACTCCACAAGGTCCTAAAGTGTGCCCTGTCAAGATTGCACGGTATGGTGAACTCTTTCAATAGCTGGTAATTCCTGCTTTACAGGAACGACAATGTTTGTAAACCACTATCTTTATACATGATGGAGCAACTCCTCACATTGAGCGCCAAGTCAAAGCATTGCTTAGTGCTAACTTTGGCGGTAATCTTGTAACATCCAGACATTTTCCGGATGCATGGCCTTTTCCATCACCCGACATAAGTCCCTGTGATTTTTGGTTGTGGGGATTTCTAAAAGACCGTGTTTATAGAGGAGGAATTAGGAGTTTATCTGAGTTAAAAGACCACATTATACGCCATGTGGCTGAAATCCCTCGTGAGTTACTTCGTGCTAACATTGAAAATGCTATAATGCGCTTTCAACACGTTATTGAAGTCAATGGAGCACATATTGAGCATATTCTGTAATTGAATAAATTTTAACGATTCTAACATATTTTTTTGCCCTTCTTTGGGCACCACATTTCCTTCTAGTGGTCAAAATTCGAACTATTTTTTTAATGCAGAAACCTTTTTCTTATGGTACATAAAGCATATATTCCAAGTTTCATCAAAATCCGATAAGCAGAACCGGTTCTAAAAGCAATAACGTGGATTCAACCGAGATATATATAAAAATTGGATTCAACCGAGGAAAAATTGGATTCAACAAATATTGGATTCAACCGAGATATATATAAAAACTTATAAATTACTTTTATAATCATAAAGCACCTTATACTTTTGAATGAAATTTATAATTCTGCTTAAAATCACTATATAATTTTTGAATATCAAGCTGTCGCGAAAATCTGTTTTGGAGAATTAGTTTTGATAGGCCTTTCAATGCATTTGCCTGGATCTTGAAGCTGCATATAGGGTTTTCTAAAATGAGGAAAGTAAACGTCTATATTTTCTTTCATATGATTATTTTTGTTTTTCAATATATAAATTGATTACTAAAATGAATGAATTTTCATTCCGTTATGAAATTAATGAAAAAAATGTAACTCCAGAACAATGATTATATGCAAACTTTATCAAGTAAATTATATTCTAATGTAAGAATAGAACTAAATTTATATAGTTTGGCTTGTTTCAAATTCATGCCTTATAACTGTTTTTAATAATTTAGACTTAATTTTGGATTGATTGATTTTGTTAACGTCAAACTAGATGTAACACGAGAGTTAAAGGTTACAGATCTCGTAATTTTGATCTTAAGTCAAGTGACTAGGACGACTCCTGAGCTGACACACCCTCTTCTAACTTCCACACCAAAGCAACTGGAGGACTTTGGGACGCGACAGATTTAACATGCCTCAGCCCCGGCTACACAGCGAGTCCTGAGTGGCATCAAGGCTCGAACCCGTGACTAGAAGAAATCCGCCTTCCTCAAGACCAGTGGGGAGGACTTGAGATTTCGTTCAAAAGTTCCGCAACACATCGAGACTGAAATGGCGCCAGAGCTCGAACTAATCAAGAAAGTAATTTCTTGAAATACTT
The DNA here is from genome assembly GCA_019974015.1 of Nephila pilipes. NCBI lineage: Eukaryota > Metazoa > Arthropoda > Arachnida > Araneae > Nephilidae > Nephila > Nephila pilipes. The sequence continues at coordinate 10,749 of BMAW01032091.1, read as the reverse complement.
ACTTGTTCTCATAATTTATGAACAAGAAAGAGGCATAACAAATTAACATGGGTCGATATCTAAAATTTTGGAATAATATGACTGCATATTTTTACATTCAAACTAACTGATCAAGTTAAATGATTATTTATTACGTCAATAGCCATTTATATATCAGCTATCTAATCGGTGAAATGTGCATATTATTGAGTTCTTAGGAAGTAGAATTTAGGGAGAAATTATAGTTATTTAATCTCAATTTGTTTTACATTTTATATTAAAAACATATAAAGAAGTATATAGTGTTCATAAAATCATCTCCAAGTTTAAAACATTATAATATGGTATTTATATTATTCATAATATGCACTAAATATTTGAAAAAACTGAAAATAAATATACATTTATATAAGAAAGAATTAAAAAAAAATAACAAATTTAGCATAATATGCTAATATATGACCAAATGAAGAACAAACCGTTTTGTATTGTATCTAATTTATATTAAAAGTCATAAAATTTCATCAAATAAATGTTTTATAATTATTGCTTTTATTTGATAAAAGCATTACTAGAAATCTCTTTATGACGTATTAAATCCCTTAGGAGTCATATTTCGTCTCCTATCAAAAAATAAAAATTATCAAATCCATCAACAAAACATTTCCAAATTAAAACAATATTAAAAACAAATAATTTGACAAGGTCATACATTTCAAAGTATATCAATGAATGTTTAAATCAATACTTATCTCTTTATCTCTCGCTGCAGAGAGAGAAACAGGAAGAGAGAAAGAAAAGTGTAGAAACAGGAAGTGTTCTAAACTAAAACCTTAGCAATTGAACTTAAATCTTCTCAATTGCATACATGAGAATATTAAAAGGTAAATACCCCGTAACGTAACCGTTTTCTAAAATCAATTTCGTTAATTGGAAGTGAAGGATAACTAAATTATTACATATGTACAGTGAAAGCCATGAAACTTAAGAATGATCCCATCAAAACTTGAAAACTCTAAGGATATTCCTCAGCTTAATTTTAAAGAAGATGAAACAAGTTTTCTATGAATGAAAAGTTGACAATCACACTACCTTAAACGTTCGACAAGTATATTAGTATTAGTAAGTAAATATGGTAACACATCGATCAATAACTCCCGAGTCTAACATTGAAAACAACATTTTTTTTGCAAATTTTTTTTTATTCATCAACATAACACCTTTTGTTAATCACCTTTTAGGGTGATACAATCGTTCCAACGCTTTTCCAAATCTTTTTTGTTGCGAGTAAATAGCGATAAACAGCTTTCTGAATCATCGACTCGTTGCTGTTTTTGTTCCATCGAAAGCAATCGCGGCACCCACATGGAAAAAACTATTTTCATGCTCAATTTTTCATGAAGGATAGTAAATACACTTCCATATGATATCTGTGTCATCTCAGCAATCTCACGGAGCTTCACTTTACAATCTTTCATTATAATTTTTGTCACTTCACTCACATTTTCCGGTGTAATGGCTTCCACAGGTCTACCCGAGCGTTCCGCGTCATTTGCGTCGGTACGACCACGTTTAAACTCGGCTAACCACCGACAAATCATTGCTTTTGATGGACAAGAGTCCGGGTAACATTTTTCAATCCATTGTTTCGCTTGCACGGTGTTTTTACCCATTAAAAAACAATGTTTTATCAGAACACGAAACTCGGTTTTTTCCATTTTTTAAACAAACTACAAAACGACTTTACTCCAACCTCGATAACTCAGCTGTTTCTGGTCCGATCGACTTAAAAGTTTGACACGTTTCAAGCAAAGGTTCGTACTCTAGAAAGACCTGGTTACTGGTTTACTACGAGCGCCATCTCTGGGTTAGTCTCGGGAGTTATTGATTGATGTGTTACATGTGCGAGCCTCAATTGATAAGTAGCTTTGATTCAGCAAATATTTATATCGAAAATGTTCACAGAATACATTTGCAGCAACATAATTTCTTTATTTAACATTTATTATCAAATCAGTAAAATAATTTAATTTTTATATATTTCTTTTCTGAAACTTCCTTTAGTTTATTTTGAGACCGCAATGGTGGAGGGTCTCACGGCTGGCTTTATTTTCGTGAAGTCGAAGTTTGAGTTCTGATGCCTTTTAAATACTCACCGTGAAGTGGAGTTAAATTTGCCGTTACTCCAACGCTTTCTATTGGCGGGATGTGGAAATTTTGATATGGAGTAGTAGCTCATGTGTGTTGTACTTATCACTTAATCGAAATTTAGTATTACGAGGTTTGTAACCAATAATTTTCATTCAGCAATAAATTTATCAAAAATATTTTGTTATTATTATCTGTGTTATTTTACTAATCTTTTAACATTTATTTTTCAAAATTATTGTTCCTTTTGCTTGAAAACATTCTCTTGATATATCTATTATAAAAAGAAAGATTTCTTTGAAAGCCTTTGGATATTTTTTCTTCTTACTCCTTATAATATTTTTTTATTAGCGAGATACATACCAAGAACAAAAAAAAAATTATTTGTTTTATGCTTTGAGTTGTTTTACACTGCTTAATATTTTTCAAAGTAATAATGAAAACTTTATTTATAGTCTGAATGGACAGGGTGTGAATGCATCAATTAGCTTCATGAAATGTTGCGCACGCACACATTTGATGCATATTAATTCAAATAACTTGTTTATGTAACTAATTAGGAATCAAATAACGTTTGAAAAATTTCATTAAATAATATTCACACACACACATATTCGTTTAGTAAATTTAAACGATTTCAAAACACTAATGTTGAAGATCTCATATAAGTCCCATAACAAATATCTATAGTTAAACGTATTTTACAACGTTTTTCTGAATTTCACTTGGTGTGTGTGTGTGAGTGTGTGTGTCATCAAATTTTCGATCGTTAATTTAACCAACTTCCCATCAAGCTAGAGCTTTGAAATTTTGGGAATCGTCCTTACTCGCCTAACAATGCAATATTTAGACGTTTGCGACAAGTTTTAACTAATATTTCAATAATTTTAATAAGTCAAAATATTCTTTCCTCTAGGCGCTTTTAGGGTTGAGGAAAAAACTTCTTTCCCCCTCTGGGAACACCGGGCACTCCCCACACCACATGAGGCCTCGTAAAACTATTGTACTCACAAAGGGGAGATACTATCTCCCCTTTACTATCTCCGAAATAGTAAGGGTTGCTGACTTTTAGTCAATAATCATGAGCAAGAAAGAAAGTTTCCAATATTTGGCACCATGTCTTATCACAATAATTTTTTCTGAATTCTGGTTCCCATTTTTTTTTAATAGAATGGCTTACAAACTTTCAAATGCATGTTTTGATTTTATGAGCATTATGAATTTTTTAATACTCTCACAAATGTCTTTTTTTAAGTAAATTTTAAAGTTAAAAATAACTAACAGTTTTAACTAATATTTCAATAATTTTCTCTAATAAACTTTGCCACCATATAAAAACGTTGTTTTTAAAAACGTTGGTTTTTATATCGAATTATTTTCTGCTATTGTGGTGTGCTAAATAACAATTTAATTAAATTTTAATTTCACTATTGCTTACCAGAACGAGTTTGTGAGTAATTTCACTATTGCCTACCACTAACGAGTTTATGAATTTCTGAAGAAGACATAATATACAAATTTTAAGAGTGTATATTTACATTGAAACGGAAAACACATTTTGTATGTTACTAAATGAAAAATTAAAAATAATGAAAAATTTCTAACATCCATTCATTTTTCTAAAAATTGAATAAGGTGGCAGAATTTAAAATTTATATATCAAAAGAAGTGAGAACAATGGAATATCAAAATCATCACATCAAAATCATTATAAAATGAATGCGTTAATATTTCAAGACAGCATTACCTGATAAGCAAATGCGCAAGTTTTGTTTGTGTTATCGACGATTTACTTAAAAATGCAGATGAAATGAGAAAAAAAAAATTATTTTAAGAAGGTTCTGATAATTCTGAAATAGCAATACATAGGTTAATGAAATCGATTGCCAATGACTATGTTACAACTTAAAACGAAGATTCGAACTATATGGAACAATCTGCAAGAAAAAAGAATTTTGACAACACGGTTCGATCAAAATTCTTTCCACTATAACCAAAGTCTATCGACTCTTAAAATTCTGAAAGGTTTGAAAAACACTTCGCATATCACAATTTGGAAGATTCGGATCGAATATACTAATACAAAATTTATGAAACAGAAAAAAAGACACAAAATTTATCGAAACATCATCGAGAAGAGACGGATTGAAATGTGCTAAAATACCATATCATAGAACTAAGAGTGGAATCGTTTTATATTTACTGATGAAAAGAAATTTAATCTTGACGTCACTAAGAGATACATACACTATTGGCGTGACTTGAGGAAGAACTGAAAGATTGTTTCATTAGACAAATGGGAGATTATCGGTAATGTCTTGAGAAGACATTAGCCGTGATGAATTATGCGATTTACATCAAATATTTGGAAGTATAATTTCTGCACAAAATAAAGCTATGTTGTATGATCAGCTGATAACGTTTCGGCCTTTATGTTAACAGTCTATATCAATAAAACAGATCTTCTTATCATATATCTAAATCCAATCAGTAATGGCTTAAAAATAATATAAAGAGAGAGAGAAGTTATAGATATGCCATACTGAATTCCATATTTGAACTCCTTGAAATCCTTTGGGATTTATTACGAGATGTGAATACTAAACAACGAGACAGACTCTGCTACAGAAGAGGTACGCATACACAAAATCCCAGCCACCGAAAACTATTTAGCCTGAAGCCTTCTCTTTCGAATGCATTGCCTCTCGCTTTTGCAAACAAATTCGTATACACGTAGAATTCATTCCCATAAGAGTTTTTTTTTTTTTGTTTTTGTTTCTTCAGAAAAATGTTAAATGTAATAACCGAACAATTAGTTATTGTACTAATTTTCACATGAACCGTGGAAGAACGCCTACTGAAACTTATAATTTATTGAAAGAAGTGTATGGCGATGAATGTGTATTGCGTGCACTGGGCTTTGAGTGGTTGAGGCGTTTTCAAGATGGCCAAGAAGACGTTAAAGAGGGTTCATGCACGGGTCACCCTTCTATGGCAAAAACGGATGACAACATCGAAATAACTGTTAATTTGGTTCAATCTGACCTTAGAATAAGTATTCGTGAGATTTCTGAGATTGTAGAAACAAACAAAGAATCCGAAAGGCGAATTTTACATAACAATTGAAACATGCAAAAAGTGTGTGCCAAAATAGGATCAAGAATTATCAAGTTTGAACAACATAGAAGCCTGCAAAAATATACTGACACATTAAATGCCATTGAAATTGACCCAAACTTACTTGTATAGCGTGTGTTAAACTGTGGTATTTTACTTATGATTTTGAAACAAAGAGCCAATTCATGTACTAGAAGAGCTCATCTTCACCGAGATCCAAAAAGGCTCGAATGAGTGGATCAAAATTCAAAGTATTGATGATTGGGTTTTTTTCCGACATTCATGGAATTGTGTACCTTCAATAGGGGTTCTTGAAGGTCAAACTATTAATCAACATTACTACCTAACCATTCTTGCTGAACTCTGTGAAAGGAACCCCGGGGGGGGGGGACGGAAGACTCGAAATTTTCGAGAAAAGCCATTCCACATTGTCTGTCAAGATATTTCTAGTCAAAACATCCCAGTATTAGACCGTCTGCATTATTCTCCGCTCCTTGCGCCATGTGTCTTCTATCCATTTCCAAAGCTAAAATCTGCATTAAAAGAAACACAATTTGAGTCCTTTGAAGCTGTGAAAGAGCTAGAGGCATGCGTCCTGAAGGACATGAAAGAAGACTTCCATCACTGTTTGGAAAAAATGGAAGTTTCGCATGGAACGTATTACAGATAGAGGATGGGTGTATATTGAAGTTGATAATAAGGATATATGCATGAAATGAAAATAAAATGTTTTCCAGGTCAGTCTATTTATTTAATAACAACACTTTATATGTGGCAAGATATATCCTAACAATAAACAGTTTTCATCATCCCATAAACTGGAAGTCATCGTATTAAAAAAAAGGGCACAATATTTCTGAAATTAAGCTTAAACACTTGGCCATTTCAATGAAAAAAGATGGTTTGAAGTTATGAAGAAATAGGAAAAACCATTATCATATTATTTTTCATTAATTTATTTTTTTGGTTTCAGGCACGTGGTCTTATAATATGTTAAGAGTGATTTTTCATTTATTTCTAATATTTTTTTCAACTTAATAATTCATTACGTCATTCAAAATTATTGACACCTATGTATAATAAAGGCATGTTGTAATATCCTTTTTCATTTATTTGAATTATGTTTTGAACCTTTGTCTATTTCTCAGTTTTAATTATTAAAATGATCTTATGATTTCTTAACGGACTGTATCATCCCCATATATGTTTTAGTAAAAGAGGTTCAGGGTTCCCTACAGTTTTGGTGAATTCATAACAGTTTTTTCACTTGTTTTTCCCTTCAATTAACATTTAGATTTACTTTTTTTTTACTTACAAGGGTATCCAACTGAAAAAGTACGAAATAACACTGTGGGTGTAAATGAAGTCTTTATTTAAATTATACGTTACAGACCAGAGCACAATGTTCTAATTGATCAACGAGCCGAATGATTCCTTATTCCCAGAATTCCTCCTGTGGCCGATTCGAGATCCCGTTGAAGCGCTTGCCTTTCAGATGTTTTTTCCGGGGACCAAACACATGGAAATCGGAAGGCGACGTGTCTGGGCTGTAGGACGAGTAGTCAAGCTTCTCCCAATTAAACTTCGTCATTTCGTCGTTAGTGACCCGGGAGAATTGTGAAAGCGGGTTATCATGGAGCAAAACCACACTCTCCGTGACCATCCCCGGCCTTTTATTCTTGATGGACCTACGTAAGCTTCGGAGTGTCTCAGTTAAACTTTCACTTAATTTTTGGTTGAGAATATGAGTTTTAGTTAACACTTCACATTGGTAATAACACTTAATTTTTAACTTATTCTTAGAATTAAACTAAATCAGTTAAAATATTCTTGATTGATCAATTCATTGGTTTTTTTAAAGAATCTGAACTAAAGTAGCGAAGTGGAGGTGTCAGAAATTTTGTTCGATAAATGTTTGATCGAGGTAACAATTTTCGTAACTCTTAGGAAGTTCGCTCTTTTTTGTAACCAATCTTTTAAAAAATACAAAAAAAAAAAGCTTCTTAACTCTCAGGCTTTTACCCTATATTTCATTTCAACGAAATATTTCTTTCCTACTCAATAGTTTTTATCCTATAGAAACTTCTTAAAATAGCAAGATTTCATTCAATTTTCCATTGGTATTCTAGTTAGTTGGTAGACTTTCGTGTTTAAACTGTGTTTCTCAAAAAAAGTGGCCATATTCTTATTAATATGTTTAATTTAATTTTAGGTTCCTAGCATAATAGCACTTTCCACATGAAATACGGAAAAAAATTATCATTTTTTCAAAGAACCTATAAATAATTTCTCAGGGTGCTCGCTGCACGTACGCCATTTTTATGAAGAGCAGAGGTAAAAAGTGTAACTGATTGAACCAATTTTAAACTTCCTTATAAAATTTAACTTTTAAAATTAATAAGCTTTTTAAATTTCATTTCTTTTACTACTCTTACATTTTTAGCTAAGTTTTTAGTTTATGTAAAATTTTATCAAATTTTAATATATATATATATATATATATATATATATTAAATTACTTATTGAATATTAATTTTAAGACATTTGGTTTATTTAATGAAGCTTCAAAAATCAAATATTCCTTAACTCTTTAATATATTTATTTTAATCTAATATTTTTGTCATCGTAAAATGGTCAACTGAACACTTTTGAAAATAAAGTAATTTCTGAATACATCTTCTAATGAATGAACATGTGAATGAATGAAATAACGAGGGAATCCATGAATGAGCGAGTAAGGGAATGAATGATAGAGTGAATCATTAAGTGAACGAGGGAGTGATTAAGTGAGTAAATAAATGAGAGAGAGAGAGAGAGAGACAATGTCTGAGTGAATTAGTGAATGAATAAATGAGTGAATAAAATACTGATTTAGAGTTTGAATGAATGATAGAATAAATGATAGAATGAATGATTAAGTAATGAGGGAGTGATTAAGTAATGAATGAGTGAATGTCTGAGTGAGTGATTGAAGGAAATACTAATTTAGAGAGTGAATTGATGAGGGAGTAAATGATTGAATTAATGAATAAATGAGCTTTTGAATGAATAAATTGATTTATTCAGTTTTCATTTGATTGCCATATTATCAATTGCTTTGATTGTAATATTTTTGAACAGTTTAATAATTATAAAAAATAGGACCAGTGGTGGTTGAATGTATTCTTCGCAAGATATGGGGATGGAACAATTTTTAAAATTATTTTTTCTTACACTGTTTGATTTATATGTTCTTGATTCCCAATTATATAAAAAAATTATGCTAAAGTTAAACGGAATCTTAAAATATAAATGAGATCTATCACTTTTGTGACGAGATAATTAAATGACGAAATAACATTTCCCCCTTTTTTTTATCCCAGATTTCTTTTTGATAATCTTTGGAGATATTCTTTTTTGCTTTAATCATTTTTTAAACTGATGTAAAATGGAAGTTACTGGTATTAATTATTTTCTCAAATCACAAAAATAAATTAATTAATTGAACTATCTCCTATTAGAATTTTTAATTAATTAAATACAGGTACTATACTCATTTGCTGAAAATAACAGGAAATATTTGATGAAAATTAAAGAATTTGCGAAATAATTCACTACTACAGTAATTCTAAAGGGAGTTATACGTCTTATATGAGAGATTTGCATTTTATAATTTACTCTCCGCTACCGAATCTCTTAATGTCATTTGATTAGGGGATATAATTAAAATTTTCTATATTTATCTAGAACAGCAAAACCTGCAAGTTTTATTAACAGTAACAGTATATCTTACATCACAGTACTTTTTAGATTTCTTTCTTACCTAAAGAGATATTGTTTTACATTTTGTAACGCCCCCGCTATATTTCTATCTCCTTATTGTTCCATTATTATTGAATAAATAATTAAAATGCCACTAATCAACACAATCACTAATTAATAAAATTAGTCAATTTACGATGGAAAATTTATTTATTTCGTAACCGTGTTTATTCCAAAGTTAATCACTGGCCTGCTAGATCTGTGGGAAATTACCTATACGCATTAGATCATAATCTAGTGAATTATTATTTTAATTTTCTTCTTAGTCGTGGCTGATCATTTGTGTTCAAGCCCATAGAGATTAGGGCCTAGCTCACTGAATATGAGCGAATGAATGAGTTAGTGAGCGAATGAAGTAATTAGTGAGTAAGAGAATGAATGAGTGAGTGGGTGGTGGGGGAGTGAGGGAGGGAGTGGGTGAATAAGTGATCAGATCTTTTCTGGTTTTGATCCAACAACTTTTTTACGCTTATTAATAAGGTCACTATTCTTTCGTGCACTCGTATAGCTTCCACTCAATCTATCTATCAATAACTAACATCAATATTAAATTATCCGCTGATTATAAATATGATTTTATAATCTTATTTATTACAATGCAGAAATTTTAATTTAATCTACTTAAATTACATTTCATTCATTGGAGGAAATATTTATAATTTAAACGACATCATATTAAAATTCCAATAGTTGCAAAGTTAATCTAGTGGTCATGGTCTTGAACTCACGGCCAACGTTGATTTCGTTGAGTGGTAGGATGGAGCTCGAATGCCACTACTGAGTAGAGGGGTTGATACACGATAAATGTTGTCGAGGTTTCAAGTCCTCTCATCTGAATGGTGGGGAAGGTTGGAGAGACAGGTGGCTCCTTAGATGTGGTCCTCATCACTTTACCGAGATTCAAAATGACGAGGTTTCTTCAACAATAGCATGTGTGTGGCTTCTCAGTGTGACGTTTAAATAAATAATCACATTTACAGTCATAAAGGGTTAGTTGAAGGGAAAATTGCGGTTCAGTCTTGCTATAGTTTAAGTTCTAAAATATTCCAACAAATAAATCATACTATTTTCGGGTGATTAATACCAAGGCATACTTACGCTTACATGTCTCAAACCCTCTGCAAAGATAAAACTTTTCATCTTCACAAATCATTCGATACTGTAGCGACATCCTTCTACAGCAGCGCCACTGGTTAAAAGGCCTTACTCAACCAGCCCGATTAGATATCTTTTCGGCCTGATTGGTAGGCCCGTCGCCTTCGGACCCCTTGGTCCAGGGTTCGAATCTGCGCTGCCGTTTCGCAACCGCCATAAGTGGTGACCCGGACGTGAACACTAGATGGCAGCACGACTGCCTGTACCTACTGATTGCATATGCCCCGACGATCGCCGTTAGTGGTGACTCAGGGCTTGAGCACTAGGTGGCAGCACGGCCTAGGTGGCAGCACGGTGTTTGCATATGTTCCAGTGCAAAAAAACGCTTGTCTCTGTGTGTCTTAGGACAAGCGAGTGCGACTCACTACTAGTGATATTCCGGTTCTGGCGCACATTTCGGCGCCTTCTGACAAAAAACCTTCTGAACAAAGATGGCGCACGTTTATCTCCATTCCGTATCATCACGCTGCGATGAAACTGGAGGGGGAGTGTGTAGCGACTTCCTTCTACAGCAGCGCCACTGGTTAAAAGGCCTTACTCAACCAGCC
>BMAW01032084.1:117674-135207 GCA_019974015.1 Nephila pilipes | reverse complement strand
TATATATATATATATATATATATATATATATATATATATTGATTTTACCTTTATCGGCTCACCTGAGGTCAGGTGATATCGTCAGATGTCTATATTGTGCCCCTGGGCTATAGCAGCGCCATCTTCAACGTAGATTCGGAGAAGAGATCTCAAGGTAAAAAAAAGCATGCAGAAATGCGTGTCTGTCTTTTTTAAAAAAAGTTTTTATCATTTAATAAACTATTTTTGCTCTTAAAATGATTTTGATTCTTTACAGCGTACCAATGCCAACCTCCACATTAAACTGTCGAAACCGATCAGCATTTATGAGTCTATGCTTTATTAGAGCACCAGCAGTAACCAGGACTGCATCTTACTCTGACTATGTTCATCGTGAAGGAAGAGGAATAAGAGACGCTGAAGCATCGATAAAAAATATACTCAAGTGCTAACATACGGGATTTGGAAACTGGGAGAAAGTGGCGGTAGGGAGAGAGATGGAAGGAGAACAGAGGGAGCTGAGCAGAGACCCCTGAAATACCAGTCCCTGTGCTCATCTCGAGTTGGAGGTAGGAGAAACCAGGAGTGACATCATGTGAAAAGGAGAAACATCTGTTCAGAACAGCTGAACGGGAAGAGAGTCGATTTTGGTGACCTAAGGGATGAGTCTTTTGTCTTAAGAATTAGATCTTGCAGGAGCGTAATGAAGGATGGTTGCGTGAATTAGATTGTCGTTTCTTCATTAGAAGGGTTACGCTCTCATTCGATTTTTCCGATCTAGGTTTGTCTGACTTCGAGATTTGGTCAATGAATTGTAGAGTTTCACTTTTCGGTGACAGGCATCTTCCAATTAAGTTATTCAAAATATATTAATTCAATTTATTTAAGTGAAACAAGTGTATTAAATAATAACATCCAATCCAACATTCGAATGTGGAAAAATAAAAAAAAAATTTCTTCTATTGATTCAGATTGAAAATAGTTCCATTAATTAAAAAACGTAAAAAGAAAACCAAAACTTTTATTGTATATATTTATATTGTAGAAAATCAGTACTATTCAGCTACACGGCGGGTGTTTAGACGCCTCAAATGCACAATCTGTCGAAAATCGCCGGCCACGCTCAGGACTGCAGCCACTTGATCGAACCGCGTTAGAACGATGAATATTTGTAGGGCTTCGTAAACTTCTGAAATTTATAAATTTACATAAAAAGATGATGCAAAATTTATTTAGAAATTTCATTCCATTAAAATAATACTTTAAATTGTTTTTGACAATTTAAATCAGAACATGCATATAGTATATATATATATATATATATATATATATATATATATATATAGTATTTGAAGTGTCCTTGTTTTCTATATCTGGACAATCTTGAACTAAAAGAAAATATTTTTAATCTACAACCATTTTCGTGTCATTTCTTACGGCCAGATATTAAACTAGTCAGCTGGAAATTCCCATTCTAACCTCTTTTTAAGCTTAATTAAAGAGTCTCTTTTAATTGTATACATGCGTCGCACACGTTTCATTTTTCACATTCCTTGATATATACTTGTATAATACTGATATGAAAGCAATTTATAAACAGCGTGCATAATATTTCCCTCATAATTTTTTAAAACTTTAGATTACGTAGATGTAACAACTGTTTATCTTAATTATTTTCTGATACGGTTAAACTACTTTTACGAGCATGATCCCTACATTCCTTTTAAATTACTTTTGAGATTTTTTTTTAAAATCACTTTTACCATCATATTTCCAAATTTGTTTTATTAACCTTAGAGAGCGTCGTGTGAAATATTTTAAGTAATGCACAAAAAGAAAAAAAGTATTTTCAATAAATTTATACTTTTATTCACCATAAATAGTACCTTAATATTATTTTAAAAATCAAATATTAATCGTACAAGAACCATAAATAAGCAAATCACTATCAAATAAAATAAATAAAAAATCAAATAAAATCAAACTATAAAATCAAAGAGAAAAATAGCAATAATCAGAAAATCATACAATCCTACAAAAAGTGAGGAAATAAACCTGAATGTCCAATATTTTTTGCAACTATATTTGAACGCATTAATTTAATAAGAATGCCTTGCTGCATGTCAAAACAGGTATCTCCAATTTTGTTATGTTTCTCGAGATTTTTGACAAATTGAAAAAGTTCTTATGTCTGCCATTCTTTCTTTCAGAATCAATTAATCAAGTATCTAAAATAAAAACAAATGAGATGAGTTATCACCCAATTGACTCAATGTATTATTTTATACTATGCTTCATTTAAGAGCCCTATAAATACAAGTATGTGTCCTAACAGTTCCAAGAAGACTTGAGGAAAATTGTTAAGAAACATGCAACCCACAATATGAATTAACTGAAACTCTGACGAAAGCTATGAAAAAAAACCTTGAAAGCCACATCTTATGATTAAAACAAAATTATATTTAAAAATGCTTTCTCGAAACACATTAAATAACATGAAAGTAGTTACATCTAAAAGGAAGATTTTTTTGAAATTTTTTTTCGCAATATATATATATATATATATATATTGGGGGATGAATGTGTGTTAGGTTTTTAGTAACTTTTCATAACCTTTCGATTCTAAATGACTGTCTCCTATGAGTTTCAACTATGCCATCTTATTTTTAGTAATCTTCAGATAAGTGAATTTGTTTTGTTTTAAATTTTTTCAGACTTGTAGACAATTGTTTTTTTCTTGCTTTATGCAAATGATATTTTACTAGATTGGGTTTAATCGACACATTTCACTAATACACACAGAAATGTACAAAAAATTGATATTTCTATTTTAAGATGGTTTGCACTTCAAATAATGCTGAATTTAAGTCAAACTAGGGTAATGGTATAATAACTATTCTACTTTTTTGTGCGTCACTAGCCATTTTTCATAATGCAACATGGCTCATAGCTAGAGTGGTCAGAAGAGATTGAAAACTTTTGTCAGTGGTCTATTTCATGCAGGAAATGATAATGATTTGCATTGAATATATAAACCCCATCACTTATCCATCGGAGAGGATAATGCGGAGAGAGATATTTCCGATAAAGACACCTTTAAATCAAGCGCCCATTTTATAAGTCGGAACCAAACAGATAGGTATTAATTCAATCCACTTTTACTAACAGAACGATATGACCTAATGCATAATTAAACTGCACTATTATTAGGAATATATTTTATTTATTGATCACACGACACAGACACAGGGAAACATTTTCCTCAGTATTAGATATTTAACCAGGTGAGATTCCTATTCCATATGCACCTAAAAAGAATAAATCGTTAATTATGGAAGGAGGAGAAATATGTTACTCATTTAGAAAAGAAATAAAATTATTGATCAATTGATTGTTTATTTACTTCACACTGAGAAGCAAAACGAGGACGATCGGCAACGGTCCAAGTAATTTTTTGAACCTCGGTGAATTGACGACTCTACAGCTGGCACTTCTCTCTCCAAACTTCCCCTCCTCTCCAACAGGATGACTTTCAGCTTCCACTGACTTAACGTGCATCAGCCCGCTACACGAAAGTTCTTCAATGGCATCAGGGCTCAAACGCAGACTATGAGATCCACTAGGCTACCATGCCACAATAAAGGGTTTTAGTGAGGGGAAGTTCAGAATAAGGCGATAAAAGGAAAAAAAAAATCAGGTATATATATATTTTTTAATTTTTATGTAACATAGTGCTTAAGACACGCTAATAAGTTTATTATCTTGATCCTGAAAAGTACAAAAGTTAGAGGACTCACTTTGTAAACTTAGAAATAAAAACAATTAAGTTTAAAATAATTTTTCTTTCATTTGAGGTTGTAAATTTAAATCTTCTTGTTTTTTTATTTTATTTATTTATTTATTTTCAAATTTAGTTGTTAGTCACCTTTATTTACGGATTCTTTTTTCTAGAATTTTATTCACATAAAATTACAATGAATGAAAAATTAAATGCATGCATTATTAATTACGATGTAAAAAAAAAAACCCCAAAAAACTTCCGCTTGATGGGTTTGGCAAAACATACAAATTAGGTAATTAAAAATGAACGAGTCCACCACTTTTATTAGAATGGAGGTTTTGCGAACAAAGAATTAAGCCTCTAGCAAGTATTACCGAATCTAAAATCAATACCGAAGTATCTTTCCTTCTCCCGTAATTAAAAGAAACCTCAAACATTGTAGCTCGAGTAAATTTTTAAATTTTCCTATTGAAATTACAAAATATAAATTAAAAAAAAATAACACGCATAACTTGGTTTGATTACTGTTTGCTTTCTTGATTTCTGTTTGCGCCTAAATGTCTCTTTTCTCATATTAAGTCTATTTTCACCCAATGTCGAAGAATCTGGTCCGAATTCCAAACACATTTTCGGATTCAGAAGAATTTCTAGTTTTCATATAAATACGGGACGTCGTAACGCACACTTTATTTTGCTAGAATTCTCTTCAAGGTCAGAAATATTCGAAAAATACGCAGTTCTTCACTTGAATGCGTCAAATTAAAAACTCATTTGGCATTACAACATAGGATATGAAATAGGCGTACATTATACTATGTAAAAAATGGATTGATTCGGGGCACCATGAATAATTGTATGAACCACACTGCTCTGGTGACTGCCTACGTACAAAAGTCAAAAAAAAAAAAAAACGTTTAGATTTCGGGGCTAATCATCTACTTAGTATTTAATACAAAATTGACCTCTTTTCAGTTTGAAGTTGTTATTTTGTCGTATTTGGGAGACTCGAAGATTTCTCTTGCATCTAATCGCAGTGGATAAAATCCATGAGTGATTTATGCTCAAATGATAAAAATTAATTCTAAGATCCATTTCCGAAGTATTTTCCTGCTAACATCAATACTCCACTTTATTAGATAGCTGCAGTTAAGGATTGGACAGTCACCTCATTTTTAAAATACTACTTTTGTGACATACGTGAGCAGGCTTAAGGGAGGGGGAGTCTGAAAATCGAAGGCACTTTGATGTAATGGTACCTCTCTCTCCTCTTAACTCTTTTCATTCCCCCTTCGTTTTCCTCTTCTCACTCTCTCGCAGATAAATAAGCGTGAGCGCTCATAATTAAGTACTGTTAATAAGACTATGAGTTAATAGTTTTTTGGATTATTAAATGGGTTTGGATTTTTTCAGAATTTTAACTGCATTTTGGATATATATGATTCAAAGTATAGTGCTACTAATGTATGGTTTAAACCAAGGAAACGTTGTTTTTTTTTTTAAAAAGCTAACCTATAAATGAGTGTAATATATGTTTTAGCGGCGTTAAACAAATGACTGTACCACACAAGGGTGAAATAACTTGCTTCACCAACGCTATTTCTCGTCAAAACTAGGTACACACACACACACATATATATATATGTGTGTGTATGTATATACATATGTTTGTGTATATATGTTTGTTTGTATACATACATATATATATATATGTTTGTTTGTATACATATATATATATACATATGTGTGTGTATACATGTATGTTTCTATATATATATATATATATATATATATATATATTGTAGCGTAGGTTATAGATAACCCCCGCCACAGACTTTTGCTTTGAACCCCTGCTTTTGTTCCCAGCTTCCCATTCAAAGTCACATTAAAAAGGTTATAGCTTAAAAGCCATAATTGAGCAAAATTAGGTAGCTTGAGTCAGCCACATTCATGAACATCTGACTCTGTTACACAGGTGTGACAGAGTTGAATACGCTTTGTGAGGTATTGTTGACTCATAACATTGATATATATGTGAATTTAGGGCCTAGACGTGTGACGGCAAACATCGGCTTGCACGTGGGAAAAAGTGATATTGGCTTATAAGAGCGAATGGTGTTGCATGGGACAAAATCGGAGTTTGTCTTTGATTGGATGGTTCATTCAAAAATGAAAATAAATCAAAAGGGGTGTGTGAGACAGACCTACCCGAGGTTTTAAAAAGAGAGAAGAAGAGAAGGAGTAGAAGGAAGGAGCGAGAGAGCGTTCCAGCTCTCTCGCTCGAAGTTGGAGGCGATTGCCTGCTTTTGCGATTTTAGAACTAAAATTGAACTGCATTTGATAATAAGCTATTGGTGGTATTTTAGATATATGTGTTTGAATTTGTGCTGCTATATGTGTTTGGACTGTGTGCAAATAGAAACCAGGCTGTAACGCCTAACTAGAATATAATCCATTAGATTTGTAAATAAAGAATTATCTTCTCTTAAGCTGTGTGATTCCTTCACGTTACCGTTTCATTCTACGCATTCTGGGGTCACGACGTTACAATATATGTGTGTATGTATGTTTGTATATATATATATATATATATATATATATATGTATGTATGTATGTACGTATGAATATGTATATATATATAGCAACTTTTTCAGATTGGGCCGTAATTTCGCAAAAAATGAACTGGGCGACACGAAATTCATACTCCAGGAGCACAATATAGCACAAGTGTTGATGAAAGCACAGTAGCTGAAAAAAGAATTTTACTCGCATTATTAAATAAAGCAGAAAAAGCTTTATTGACAAAATGGCGTTAGTAAAAGAACATTGTCAGGCCATGAGTAAGAACAATAAACCAAAATCTCTTATTAAGAGATTTGACCTTCCCTAACTGCAGTGGTTTCGTAACACTGTCTGTTTATAATTAGTACAAAATTATCCAGCAGTTCTTGAGGCAAGAGTGTCCACTCTTCAAAGAGCATCTATTACAGCAGTTTGATGCTCCCTGGTGGATACAGTCTGGCTACCAAGCGCCTCGCAAAACATCCCACGCATGTTCTAAGGCATTTAAATCAAGAGAAACACGCTGGTCTATCTATTCTACGGATATCCTCACTTTATAGAAGCTCCTCAATGGTAGAGTTCCTTTGTGGAAGTGCATTGTCGTCCACAAAAATAAAGTCTGGATCAATGGCACATTGGAACTGATGAATGTGTGGGAGGATAATTTCATCGCAATAATCATCTCCGATAAGTGAGCTACTGTAGAAAATATGTAGCTTCGTTTTTCCATTCAACATAACTCCTCCTCACGCAAGCACTCCAGGACCACCCGAATGATCTCTTTCCTTAATGTTACTGGGATGAAACCGTTTCCTAATCTCCCTCCTTATCAACTTGGGCTGAGAATTATTTCTCAGACTGAAACGTTTCTCGTGAGTAAACAGAACGTGACTCCATTAATGAGAAGGCCAGTTTTTATGTTCTTGACACCACTGTAAACTATGTTACTGCCGGGCTGCTGTTAATGGTATACAGGCAAATAGGTCACCTTTATGCAGACGTTTCGCTCCAGTAAATCATTATTCGTGTCTTCCAGTTGCCGTGCTCAGCTGCTGAACTATTATAAACATGGCTCAGCAGCTGCGCACTGTTCTGGATTTTTTTTGGCCTGCAGAGCGATATACCGGTCATCACTTGCCGTTGCGTTCCCCGGACGACTGATACAAATCTTTTTAGCAGTTGTACTTTTAATTTAAAGTGTTCCTAGCTCTTGAAACTACACTTTTCCCAATTTCTAACGCTTGTGCAACCCTCGTTAAACTAAGCCCCTCTTCAAGCTAGCCGATCCTTCTATCAAGTAGGAAACATCCTGAAGGCTTCTTGTAGCTATTATGATTGCACGATTTCACTCACAGGGAATGTCTGGGAAATGTGTCCTTCCTCCTTCTCATTAAGCTATCTTGGCACTGAGCGAGTGCATTCAAAGCGCACATGAAGTCATAGTGCAGACATTTGCCTGTGCACTGAAACAATTTTATGGTTGAATCTTGAAAAACATATTAGTTGCTTAAGATTTGCAAGTTTATATAAAATTAATAAAATTTAAAACCATTAAATTGTAAATATTATAAAATTTCAAAAGTTACACAGAAAAATAAAAGAGAAATTACAAAATATTAAAGTTAAATTTAGATTGTCTGTAACGATCTGTAATTTAAAAACTTACAAAGTTACAATGTAAAAAGGTAGTTAAATCTCAGAAAACTAAAATAATTACATTATATTCTTTTATACATTCTAAATAGGTGAATATTTAAGAATTAAAACACGATGTCAAAATTTTACAAAGTTAAAGCAAAATACGATATTTCAAAATTACCAGGACCAACAAAGTATATCTGAAGAGAAAAGATTCTAATCCGTCTAGATTTTGAACTGAGAAAATTGTATTTATACAACTATTATGGATCAACAACTTCATTTCGGATAATTATAATAAAATGGTATTAAACAAAAGTAAGCGGAAGTCCCAAAGAAAAGCAAAAGTTCATTCATTGAAAAAAGTAAACAAAAAAAAAATTCTTTTTAACCAACGTAAGTTAACATGACGGTTAAAAATAAACTATGCTAATTTATACATATTATTAATTAATTTCAACTAAAAAATTACTAAAAACTTTTAATATATAATCAAACACAGCTGATGATTTTCAGCCATTATTGCAATACGTTGCATTGTACTTATTACGAGGGAAGCTTTTACCACCAAACAACTTGATTAAATGACTGATTTTAAGAAACAAAATTTAGTTCTTAAATTTTCTTTTCCTGCCAATTTTCAAAATTATTTTTTAAAAAACATTTATAATTAGAGAAAGTGAAAAATAATTTAAAAATATTCTTCACATTAATAAAAAAAATAAGAGAAAAATTAAAAAAAATTGTAAAAAGAAAAGGATTTAAAATTTAGTCGCCATCTGGCGACAAAACGTTTCGTTAAAATAATTTTTAAGAGCTTTACAAAATTAAGGTATAATTACAAAAATATATAAATTATGTAAGCTATTCTCATAGCTATAAAATAAATATTTATAAATGCAAAAATAAAAATAAAAAGTAAAAATGTTATTTACATAAAAATGTATACATATACGCATATAAATCCAACTACCCATATAATACGTATAGGACCAATTTATATTTATTTTCTTAATGATCTTCATCCCTTTTAAAAATTTATTAATAAAATTAATATGATAATTATTAATTAATACGATATTTATATAATATATAATAAAATTTTAAAAATTATTCTTTTTTCGTATAGAGGTACTTTCTAAATAGTTGTTTATAATAATATAATTCAATATAATATTTCTGAAAATAGAAACATGTAAACAGCCGTACGTACCCGAAGGATACCTTACACGAAATTCAAAGCTGAATAATTTCATATATATATATATATATATAATTAAAATATTTTTACATCTCTAATAATATAATACGTAATCCAGATAATACTTTTATATTATCTGGATTACAAATAACATTTGATGCATCAGTAGTGGATCATTAAGAATTACTTATAATTTTTACAAATAATTTTATTGATTTATTTAATGTAATGGAGAGCAAATGTCTGCGAATAAAATACAAAACAAGTATTTAACAAACCTGGAATTATGCATTTAAATAACGGTACAGAATCCTATTAATTCCCCACTGTCCTCCAGTTCAAGCTTCGCTATACATAGGATAAAGTAAGAGGGGGAAACGGGAGATGGTATAATATTATTATGAAAAGCGTACATGCATGGTAGGGGAGAGGGAAGTGATTGTAAAATTCCTGTCATTTGTCATGAACACGTGTGCCTATTAACACATGTGACGACGGCTAATCCTTGCCTATTGTTTGCTTCTACGGGTGCTGAGCGTTTTTCAGAAATGTCCCCCTCGATTTCAATTTAGAAAATTTCCTTTCTGAGCTACTCCAGCGAGAACCGTTTAGTGCAGATGGTTTCCAGGGAAACTCCCCAGAAGTTCCTGGGAGACTCGAATGATTCACAGTCTTCGTATTTGCAACTATTTTCATCTGAAGTTGGGATTGCAAGAAAAGGAGAAATTGCAAGCTACAAAATAATTGCATTATCTTTCAACAATTTCCCGTAGTTCGTTTTGAAAGTAAATTTGTAGGAAATTAAGAGTAAATAAAGAAAGGAAATACGAAATACAGTAGAACATAATGCTCTAGTTTAATTTAGAAATCAGATTTAAAAGGAATCAAAAATCTATTTAAAAAAGAATGAATTAAATGTAATCGAAATTCCAAATACTGTACTTATTTTTCATCGCAAATCCACATATGTTATATTTTCCAATATATATATATATATATATATATATAGCTATATATATATATATATATATATATATATATATATGTAATATATAATAATACATAATCTAGAAAAGAATGTGGTATTTTTTTTTAACTAAAGCTACAATAAAAAAAAACATTTGTTAATTTAATTTAAGAAATTCTTGATATTTTAAGTAACAAGGAATCTCTCTTCAACTAAAGCTGTTAAGGGATAACACAATATGTAAAAGAAAAAATTAAAATAGAAATATAAGTTATGGTAAATTTGTCTGTACAAAAAATTATAAAATTGTTTTTTATACAAATAATGTTCGTTGCACAAAATTTGAATGTGCTGTTTACGTAGTATATTTATTCATCTGAAAATATAATCATATATAAATATTTCTGTATAAACTATGTATTCTTAAGTTTCTAGGTTTCTCTGATACTGAACATTTAGTCTTTTATTTGTTTTCACTAAGCGCAAGATGTAACGATAATGTATCTTCGACTATCTTTAATCTTACGACTATCTAGATAATTTTATCTAGATAGTCGTAAGATTAAAACGTTTTATGAATTATTTTCACGAATTATTGTATAATACTTAAAATAATACCAAAGATATTGAAAAAAATACATATAATCTAAATAATTAATAATATCTTGTCCACAAATAAAAATATTATGCTTTGTTATTATTTAAAAGTAATTATTCTGAAATATTTTGGTAAATAAATTTTTGTAAGCGTATTGTAATTCAAAAAGTAATATTAATTTATTACTTTAATTCCAAACATCAAAATATTTTTATTTATTTATTTCAATTTTTTTGATAACAGCATCTTTTGTAGTTAATTGTTATGGTTTTATTGGAGGAAATATCACTTCAGCAAAATTTAATAATATTTTAAGTACAACTTAATAATTCAAATTTTAGAAAATAACTGTAGATATTTCCATTCCTTTTTAATACAAGAACCTTAATTTTTTTTAAAAAAAATTGACTCCAATAGTATTATCGCAAACAAATAAATAGTACAGATTTTCATTTTTTGTAAAATCGGATTGTGTTCTTTGTTGGTTTCTGGCTTACTCGAAACACACGAATGCATGTCTGCATATAAACAATGATCATAATGAGCACTTGTAGATGCATTTTTCAAAAACATTTATTTGAATTGTGTTTTACCTTTTGATTAAAAAACTAATAATTCCTAAATTTTATTTCCTAATTTTAAAAGTGATAGATATGAATTTTATTTTTCAATATTAAAAATATTACGTTTTAAAGTGTATTTTTTACTATTACGTAGAGATGAACACAAATACTGTATTCCAATAGGAATTCATTTTTTATATGTAATTCACGCTTTTATTTTAGCATACATACGAGTAATCACTTTTTTTGGATGCATCAATTTTGCTTTTTTGATCTATTTTTTCTTGTCAAAGTAAAATGCAGGAATTTTCGTTCTTTTATGACGGCAAGAAATCTTTTAAACTTCTTTTCCTGTTTCTCAACAAATACATAATTAAATTTACAATATTAGTACTAAGTAAGTGTTGGTATTTATTGACAATTTTTCCTTTTAGATTCCAAAATAAAATTAAAAAAAACAGAGGATTTCTGAAAGTTTTTGATAGCAGGGCGAAGATAGTAGTTCTTAAAAATTTTGTGACTAAATTGTACGATTTTCGTTTATGGGTCTTAATTTTTCACTCTATCTTTTCTCCTATCACTTCGTGTTTAGCATGATAAATTTTCAGAAAATTTCATGAATTAGCAAACATCGATTCATATTTTCAAAAAGTTCGATATACTTTTATTCCGGAGAATTCCATCTATTCGCTTATCTAACACAGATAATCGGTCAAATATTTTATCCCATTTTCGAGTATTAATATAGTTTTATTACTTAACATCCTGAATGAGAGAACCAAGTGAAGAAATTTACAGAGGTAACACTATAGAATATGTTATTTTCTCATATATGTTTATTTTTGAACTTCTTTGGCCCTTAAAAAAATGCATCTTTAATTTAACATTTTGTATAGCGATGAAAAAACAGGTATTAAAAAGAATATTTTCTTTTTTTTTTTTAACTCAAAATACTTTTTAACGAGCTATTTTGCATATTTATACATATGTGTCTTACAGAAATTATACAATCTTTTAAAATTCATGAAATTTTTTTTCTTCTTCAATTTATTCAATCTTATTCTATAACTAATGTATGGATATAAGTAACTAAAGTTATTGTTTCCATCATTATTTTTATTCAAGTTTATTTATAGAATTTACATATAGTAAAGAGTAATCGGGATTTTTAATTCAGGTTGAAACATCAAGTTACATGAGGTTGAATTGGCTTCACGTTTTAGTGTTTCATGTAGTTACAGAAATCTTGAGCCACAAATTGTAATATTTCCTTGATCAAAAGCTTTTTTCTCCTCATTCATTTCGAATGTTAGTTTTGCGTAGAATCTGCTTCGTTCGTTTTTGTAACATTTTTTTCTTTTAAATTTCCGGCTCGGGAGAAGCTATCATGGGATTGATGAACTTCAAGATTTATGTGGAGAAAACGTATACCATAACTCTTATGTTACGATTTATTTCGGATTTGTTAACGTTTTCATTTAATGAACAAAGTTTATTAAATAATTTCAGTTAAAATAGAAAATAAAGATGTTTATATTATGCATATATGATGAACGCTTATAGCATAATATGTTTAACATCATTTCCCTGATTTTTTTTTAAATACAATCATAACAATACATTTTAGATTAACATTTGTTATTGTTTCGTTCGTTATGTTAAATATTTATTGTATTACATACTAGGTCATTTTGATTCGGTCTTCGTATTGTATTTCAAATTTTTTTTCTTTATTTCAAAAGGTGAAAAAATTTCTAATTTGTTTGCTGTATATACTTTTTTGCCGTTTATTAGATCTTTTTGTTTCTGGTGAGGCTTATTTTTTTTCCATAAAAAATAATCACAACGGCTATTGGGTATATAAAATATTTTAAAAATAATATGTAGTTGTTACCCTTTTAATAAAGAAGAAAAAATTAAATGCTTAGTTCAATTTTTGTACTAAAAAAATTTCCATATTTATTTTTAACGAAATACTGCTGATAAAATGAGTAACTCTAAAAACACACACACACACTTTTCAAGTGCTTTAGAAACAATGCAATATGATTTCCTTCCGGCACAAGATACACATAGTAGTGCACTTAAGTTTTATTCGCTCGCAGTGAAAGTAAATTGAAAATAATTATGCCTGTGTTATTTAATGTTCTCATCGCGCATTGTTTTTCGTTATTATTAATCATCATCCGCACACGATTGCGGTAAGTCTCGACGTGTGGTGCACGAGCTGCTTTCGTTCCAGCGACTTTGAATAGCGTCAATTTTGAAGTTGGTAGAGTGTGAATCAATTAAAGGGTTAAATCCTTACGAATTACTGTGATGAACATGCTTTGTTTTAAGAGTGAAACGGATCGTTGAAATACATGGCAGACATCTCACAATCTTTAATGAATGGGCAATAGCATAAACCTAATCTTAGCATACCTGTTTCCGAAATTCACTGGGGCCTGCTCGAGTCCTCTGATCACGTCCTCCATTCAAAATGGTATTTGTATTGTCGAATGCTTGCACTGCTGGGCTTATTCAGATGAAAAGCTTCGAGGAGAATTCATTGACTCTTACCATTCTCCTGTTGAGAAAGAGGGGAAACGAACCACGAAATGAGATAGGCATTCCAAGCTTAATTTCTGCCTCACTTCTACGAGTATATTCATGCTCTAACACGATGTTACCTCATTACCATACGCTTTGAATAACTGACTTCTGGACAGGTTTTGAGAAATAAATGAAGGGAATATTTAGTGGAACCTAAACAAGGACTTTTGTACTGCGTTTTGTTAATTCTTATTTAAGATCTTTCAAGTGCATCTCGAATAATCAGTTATCCATGACCCTGTGGCGGCGAATGCTTGGTGTCCGAGGGGTGATTCGATGTAATGGAGTTAGCAAAGTCTTTTCGAGACTACGTTCGAGTCGTGACCGAATAATTCATATGATTTATGATATCGAATGGTATTAAATAATCCTTAATACTTTTCAATTTTAATTAATAGCTATCTTTAATAGACACGTGTTACTGTTTTTTATTCTCTTTCTATCAAACCATAGTATTTGTTATTCCTGTCATTTTGTGTATGGTAGATTCTCTCATTTGAATTCAGTAATAGCATAGCCTGAGAGATTCCGCTACAAGTCAGAACCAGTTCTAAAGGTGAAGATCCTATAGTTGATTTAATAACGGAATCATCTTCCCCGTAAATAAGGTAACCACCTATTTTTTTAAAGACAAAACTAATATTAATGAAATTTATTTGGATATGAATTTTGAAAGAAAAAAAATAGGCCTGCTATATTCAATTATATACATTTTTTAAACAACGTAGAGTCAATTCAACTATTAATATTTTTAAAATTAAATACTTTGAATTTACATTTAATTTCTTTCAAACATTTTAATTCTTAAAATCATATTTTTATTTTGTATGAATATTTTGGGTTAGTTAAATATTATATATTATACATTTAACCATAGAATCGTCATTTTCTTTTCTGTATATAATAAATGAAAACTTTTTTTTCTTCTTAAATTTACGTCAAAACCGAAATTTTTATGTCTATGAAGTTCATACTGCATCACTAAAAATAATTTTATACTTACTCTAGTAATGTTCAGTTAGTAAAGAATTAAAGTTAAATTATTAATGAGTTTGAGGGAGTAATATTGAATTTAAAAGTAAAAGAAAGAGATTGAGCTTTTCATTTAGCAATAATAATTGATATTCCTTCGAAAGTACTTATCCATAGAACCATGTTAGCTACACTTCATTTGATAAGTAAACACACACACACACACACACACACACACACACACACCTTTTGCACACACGCACACACACACTGCACGCACGCACACACACACACACGCACACACACACACTCCACTCCACACGCACACCTGGAAATAAATAAAATAAATCTTAATATGTAATATGTAAAGATGGATAATATGTAATAATATATAGTGGTTATGTAATAACATATGTATATTCAAATCTGTAATAACATATATCAGATGAGATATATGTATGAATTATGGATGATTTATATGTATATGTATATATATAATATATGTATAATAATAATAACTCTCTATATATATATCTTTCTAATTCATCTATGTATACATATATGGATGAATATGTATACATATGAATCCTCAGGATAGTTTATATGTAATAATATATGTATGCTCTATATATATATATCAAGTGAACTTTTTTTAAAAAGAGTCACTTATGAATATGAGACTAATGTAAATTTAAATACTCTGATCATAATTACAATATTAAGCTTCTGTATCCTTATGAAGCTTTATAATCATACATGAACAATTTACATGAAATCAACAAAAATCAGAATAGTATACGCTATGAATTTCTTCATTAATTCGTTCCCATCCCCCCTGCTATTCGTTTAAAATAATTATTTCATCGACTAAAATTCACTGCAAACGAGATTCAGAAAACTTCTAAGAAATCAGTGTTAACATAGTTGAACAAAATCTGTCACATGCAGTCTAATTTCACACTTTTAATCATTGAAGTATTGGAAGCCTGAGGTAATTTATCTTTATTTTTTCCTCTGAATATTCTCGTCACTCAATCACTAACAAATTTTTACATCTTATTTCTGAGGTAGGGATGCACAACAAATTTTGGAGAGAAAAAAAATTCTACTTAAAAATAGTATTATTGCAACTAAAAAAAATTATTATTTGCTTCAAATTCTTTTCTATCTCGATGTATAATTTTAATTTAGATAACAAATATGAAAAGCTCTTTCTCTTTCTTTTTCTTTCTCTTTCTGTACATATATATATATATATATATATATAAACTGCTGTTTGTAGAAAATGCAACACCATGAAGGAATCATCAGAATCAAATGAAATTCGCAGCAAATGTCAATTATAGGATATTATGCAAATTAATAAAGTTTCAGAGCCATCGCGCGTGCGCGGCGCGCACAGCGCCCTCTGAATTGATGCTGAAAGCGTATAAATAAAGTGCTGTAGCGGGACGTTGAAAAAAGTCTATGATTATTTGTTAGTGGCAAACGTTTAGTGAGACCTGAGTATGCCTCCACGACGGAAGAATTAGAAATTCAAGCAACTTACGGAGTTTGAACGAGGGAGGATAATCGGCCTTCGAGAAGGAGGATTTTCCTATCGCGCAATAGCAGCTCGTATGCAGCGGAACAGTTCCACAGTGATGCGAGTTTGGAAGCAGTGGACCGACGAGCACCGAACAACTCGAAAAACAGGCACTGGACGACAGAAGGTGACGTCAGAGCGCGATGATCGACACCTGCTCCGCATGGCGGTGAATGATCGCACAGCTTCCTCCAGGCAGCTGGCAGCACGTTGGTCTACTGCTACAGGTGTACAATTGTCGGCTTCGTCAATTCGTCGTCGTCTGCTGCGCCGTGGATTGCGTGCAAGGGTGCCTTTATACAGGATTCCCCTCACGGCGAATCATCGACGGCTGCGTCGGCAGTGGGCTCTTGAGCACAGAGACAGGCGAGCTGATTGGCACCAAGTTGTCTTTTCAGATGAATCACGCTTCAATTTGTGGACCCATGATGGCCGTGTTCGTGTTAGACGTTATGCCGGTCAACGCTGCCTTCCTGAGGGTATTATTGAACGACATAGTGGTCGAACACCCGGAGTTATGGTCTGGGGTGCGATTTCGTATCATGGACGATCCAATTTGATACGAATTGAGGGTAATCTCAATAGCAACAGGTACGTCCGTGAAGTGCTACAGCCCGAAGTCGTTCCTTTCCTTCAAGGCATCCCTGGAGCTATCTTTCAGCAGGATAATGCACGCCCACATGTTGCGCGGACTGTTCGAGACTTCTGTTCAGCACAACGCATGCAACTTCTTCCTTGGCCTGCTTATTCACCGGATATGTCGCCTATTGAGCACGTGTGGGATATGGTTGGTCGGCGTCTCGCTCGTGATCCGCGTCCTGCAGTTTCCAAAGACGAACTTTGGTTGCGCATACAAGCGATATGGAATTCTCTTCCTCAAGCAGATATTCAACATCTGTTTGACTCCATGCCACGTCGTATAGCAGCACTTATTGCAGCGCATGGTGGCTGCACCAAATACTGATTTCGGACGCTTAATTTGTTTCTTTTGTTTTGAAAATTTCATCATTTATTTGTATCAGTACAAGTCGTTTCTGCATTAAATTTCATTTGATTCTGATGATTCTTTCATGGTGTTGCATTTTCTACAAACA
>BMAW01032084.1:65424-117649 GCA_019974015.1 Nephila pilipes | reverse complement strand
ATGCAGCATAATATGTTTCAACATCATTCTGATTTTTTTTAAATACAATCATAACAATACATTTTAGATTAACATTTGTTATTGTTTGTCTCGTTATGTTAAATATTTATTGTATTACATACTAGATCATTTCTGATTGGTCTTCATGTATATTTGCAAATTTTTCTTTTATTCTCAAAAGGTGAAAAAATTCTAATTGTTTTTGTAAATATAATCTTTTTGCCGTTTATTGATCTTTTGTTCGGTGACTATATTATTTTTTCCATAAAAATAATCACACGGCTATGGGAATTATATAAAATATTTTAAAATAATATACGTTGTTACCCTTTAATAAAGAAGAAAAAAATTAAATGCCAGTTCAATTTTACTCAAAATTTCCATATTTATTTTTAACCGAAATACTGCTTGATAAATAGTAACTCTAAAAAACACACACACTTCTTCATGAGAACAGAATGCAATATGATTTTCCGGCACAAGAACACAGTAAAAGTGCCTTAAGTTTTATCTGCCTGCCCAGTGAAAAGAAATTGAAAATAATTATGCCTGTGTTATTTAACGTTCTCATCCGCATTGTTTTACTATTATTATCATCATCCGCACACGATTGCGAGTAAGATCTCAACGATGACGGGCTGCTTCGTTCCGTTAGCGACTAATTAGCGTCAATTTTGAAGTTGGTAGAGGTGAATCAATTAAAGGGTTAAATCTCCATGAATCACTGTGATGAACATGCTTGTTTGTTTTAAGAGGAAACGGATCGTTGAAACTAACTGGCAGACATCTCACATCTTTAATGAATGGGCAAAGCATAAACCTAATCTTAGCATACCTGTTTCCAGAAATTCACTGGGGCCACTGTCCGTCCTCTGGATCACTCCTCCATTCAAAATGTATTTGTAGTTGTCAGAATCTTCTTCTGAGGCTTATCTAGATGAAAAAAGCTTCAAGGAATTCATTGCTTCACCATTCTCCTGTTGAGAAAGAGGAAGTCGAACCACGAAAATGAGATAGGCATTCCCAAGCTTAATTTCCTGCTTCTACGAGTAGACTACATGCTTAACACGATACCTCATTACCATCACGCTTTTGAAAACTGACTCTGGACAGGGTTTCTGAGAACAAAATGAGAGGAATATTTAGTGGAACCTAAACAAGGACTTGTACTGCCGTTTTGTTAATTTTATTTAAGATCTTTCAAGTGCACTGAATAATCAGTTATCCATGACCCTGTGGCGGCGAATGGCTTGGTGTCCGAGGGGTGATTCGATGTAATGAGTTAGCAAAGTTCTTTCGAACTACGTTCGAGTCGTGACCTGAAAAATCTTCAATGATTTATGAATCGAATGGTATTCAGACAATCCTTTAATACTTTTCGAATTTTAATTAATAGCCATATCTTTAATAGACACATGTTACTGCTTTTTAATTCTCTTCTATCAGAAACCACTAGTATTTGATATTCCTGTCATTTATTGTATGGTAGATTCTCATCTCATTTGAATTCTAATAAGTATTGCCAGCTGAGAGATTCCAGCTACAAGTAAGAATCCAGTTCTAAGAGGTGAGATCCTATAGTTGATTTATTACGGAATCATCTTCACCTGAAAAGGTAAGGTAACCTATTTTTTAAAGACAAAACTAATATTAATGAAATTTATTTGGATAGAATTTTGAAAGAAAAATAGGCCTGACTATTCATTCCATATATACATTTTTAAACAACTAGAGTCAATTCAACTATAATATTTTTAAAATTAAATCACTTTGATTTACATTTAATTTCTTTCAAAACATTTTATATTCTTAAAATCATATTTTATTTACACTGAATATTTTGGTAGTTAAATATATATATTATAGCAGTTAACCATAGAATCGTCATTTTCTTTTTTCTGATATATAATAAATGAAAACGTTTTTTTCTTCTTAAATTTTACGCCAAACTCGAAAATTTTATGTCTATGAAGCCGCGCCGGCCGGGCTATATATATATATATATATATATATATATATATATACTATATATATATATATATGGAGTAAATGAACTTTTAAAAAAAGAAGAGTCACTTATGAATATGAGACTAATGTAACTTAAATACCTGATCATAATACAATATTAAGCTCTTATCCTTTATGAAGCTTTTATAATCATACATGAACAATTTTATTATGAAATCAACAAAATCAGAATAGTATACTATGAATTTCTTCTACATCTGTTCCTAACTCTTGCTATTCGTTTAAAAAAGGGCCAATTATTTATCGACTCAAAATTCACTGCAACGAGATTCAGAAAAACTTCTAAGAAATCAGTGTTACATAGCGTTGAACAAAAATCTCGTCACATGCAGCCAATTTCACACTTTAATCATTGGCTTACTGGAAGCCTGAGTGCAATTTATCTTTATTTTTTCCTCTGAACATTCTCGTCACCCAATCAACAAATTTTACATTCATTTCTGGAGGTAGGGATGCACAACAAATTTTGGAGAGAAAAAATTCTACTTAAAAATAGTAATATTGCAACTAAAAAAAATTATTATTTGCTTCAAATTCTTTTCTATCTCGATGTATAATTTTAATTTAGATAACAAATAAGGAAAAAGCTTTTCTCTTCTTTTTTCTTTCTGTACATATATATATATATATATATAAACTGCTGCTCTGTAGAAAATGCAACACCATGAAGGAATCTCAATCAAATGAAATTCCGCAGCAACGTCAATTATAGGATTATGTACTAATAAAGCTCGAGCCATCGCGGTGTGCGCGGCGCGCACAGCGCCCTCTGAATTGATGCTAAAAGCGCAGTAAACAAAGTGCCAGAAGGGACGTTGAAAAAAGCTCCGATTATTTGTTAGCGGCAAACGTTTAGTGAGACCTTGAGTATGCCTCCAATGACGGAAGAATTAGGAAATTCAAGCAACTTACGGAGTTTGAACGAGGATACAATCGGCCTCGAGAAGGAGGATTTTCCTATCGCGCACAGTACTGCATGCAGCGGAACAGTCTTGTCAGTGATGCGAGTTTGGAAGCAGGACCGACGAGCAATCGAACAACTCGAAAAACAGGCACTGGATCATTGCAGAAGGTGACGTCAGAGCGCGATGACGATTAACCTGCTCCTGGTGGCGGTGAATGATCGCACAGCTTCCTCCCAGGCAGCTGGCAGCACACGTTGGTCTACTGCTACAGGTGCGGCTAAATTGTCGGCTTCGTCACCTGTCGTCGCCTGCTGGGTGCCGTGTGGATTGCGTGCAAGGGTGTTTTTTTATACGATTCCTCACGGCGAATCATCGACGGCTGCGTCGGCAGTGGCTCTGAGCACAGAGACAGGCGAGCTGATTGGCACCAAGTTACCTTTTCAGATGAATCACGCTTCCAATGGTGGACCATGATGGCCGTGTTCGTAGCGACGTTGCCGGTCAACGCTGCTCTCCTGAGGGTATTATTGAACGACATAGTGGTCGAACACCCGGAGTTATGGTCTGGGGTGCGATTTCGCATCACATGGACGATCCAATTTGATACGAATTGAGGGTAATTCAATAGCAACAGGTACGTACGCTTTGGCTGGCGGCGCGGCGCGGGCATATATATATATATATATATATATTGTACGAGAGTGGCCTGAAACGTTTCCGAGATCAACGTGAAAATGCAAGCATACGTCAATAAGAGTTAAGGAATGTGGTTGCGCATTTTTTGAAAAATATTGGCCAAAGTTTCAGCCATTTTGGATGCGAAGTTGTTGCTTGACAGCCGTTTAAGTGAGTCGATGTTAGTGTTTTGTGAAAATGGAAAAAGTCGAGTTGAAGCTGTCATTAAATATTTGTTTTTGAAAAGCAATACGCCTGCACACAAAAAAGATAAGTTGGACGTTGTATACGGGATCTCTGCAACATGAGTGAGTATAGGGGAATATTGGGCAGCTAAATTTAAACGTGACCGTACCAGCATTGGAGACGAGGAATTTTCGGGACGTCCAAAAACTGTAATCACTGACATAAAATTGCTAAAATTCACCAAATGTGTTAGATGACCGTCAAATTTAAGTCAGAGAGATAGCAGAGGCTATGAATATGTCCAAAGAGCGTGTTTGTACTATATGAATTATATGATTTAGGCATGAGAAAACTTGCGCTGGGTGCCGCGTTTGCTCACATTACACCAAAAAAGTGTTCGAATGAGTTTTTCTAAAGCTCTGTTGACGGTGTTTATCCGCAATAAATCAAAGATTAGCCACCGATTAATATCTGTAGATGAACCTTGAATACATCATTATACACCCGAAACATACAAACAGTCAAAATAATAGACTGTTAAGAGGAAAAGTGTTTTTTCGGCTGGAAAGTGGTGGCAACTTTTAGAGAGTTATTTTAATCGATTATTTTCAAACAGGAAAAACCATTAGAAAAGCATACTATGCCTCATTTCTAAACTAGCTGAATACATAAATTACGCAAAGACAGCCACATTTGTAGAAAAAAATTCTATTCAATAAAGATAATGTACCGCCTCACACTTTAGCGGTTGCAATAGTGACAATCCATGAATCACGGTTTGAACGGCTTGATCTCTCACCTTGCTCACTAGATCTAGCCGTGAACGACATTTTTTTTTGGTTTCTTAATCTAAATATTGAGTCCGGAGGACACAGATATCGTCAATTTAAGGGGAGCTCAATTTCACAAAAGTCGAAAACTCTGCAATTTCTTTTATTTTATCTTCTTCAACGTACGTTTGAGAGCTGCGTATTTCACATCATTCGCATAACTCTGTAACTTACGTCTACCTTGAAATTTACTTAAATTTCTGACTACTCTTTCTCGGTGTTGAATTATCAGTGTCGCGTAGTGTATAAAAGATAAAATAACTTTCATTTTAAAGAAAGAAGTAAAAGTTAAAAGCTTTTCATCATCACTAACGTATTATTATTACTATCATCATCATCATCATATGAGTATTACTATCATCATCATCTTTATTATTCTTCAAGAAAATGATGGCATATCTTACTTAATTTTTATTATTTTTCATTCATCATTCTATCTGTGTAGCCATTCACTGTTCTTTAATATTTTCTTAGTTACATACTTATATATCTATAAAAAGAAATATATTTAGCGTTTCAAAACGATTTTTACAAGAAATAAGGATGTGTTTCAAGAAATAAGGAAATAATGTTAAGGAAAAATAAGATTATAAGGAAATAAGGTTAAATAAACCTTATGTCTTGTAAAACCTTATTTTTATAAGAAATAATGTTGTGTATATTTTTTTTACATTTATGTGAAATTTATTACAGAATTTCTGATCATATTTACATGTTTTATGTAAAAATTTCAAATCCAAATACTGTTCATGAATATCGGAGGAATGTCAAAAAATTCTCTTTTATTTGAGAAGTTCATTCCATTTCAGTAATTCCATTATCCTAAGTTAATTAAGTGACTTTAGATAATTCACTAATTTGTACAGAATATGATCACAATTTTTTCTATAAATATCCATAAACTCACACTTAAAATTTACTAGCAGTATACACATATAAATTTTTATGTTAAATTTAGTTTATTAATTTTGAAAAGAAAATTGTTACCTGTAGCAAAAATACAACTGAATTTAATTATGAAGATAAAATATTTTCATTTTTCTGAGGAGAAATGTAGTAAATGCAAGTACATTAAAACCTGTCCCACATCTTTCAATGAAAAAAGGTCCGATTGAGTTAAAGTAAAAAAAATATTATTATGAGAGACGATAGAAAGTGAGGATTGCAAAGCGCAAAACACTAAAATGCTTTGAAGAGGTGACGGGAGGATAAAATCCCTTCTCACGGTCCGCTAATCCACTTCCTCCCCTCCTCCGCAGCTGCTCCCTTCCCCCCCCCGTCTCACAGTAACACATGCACGTCCACATGTTGTATATGAAATGCACAAAAAGAAGAACGAAGCATTGTTTTAACAGATCTGTTTCGCTAAGACACAATTCTGAAACATTATGTTAGATATGTAGGTGTAATTAGGAAATAAAGATTTATATAAATTTCCAAACATAAAAAAAACTAGACATAAAACTTAAGAACTGGGATACGCACTTTGTATTGAAATAGATTTTGACATTTGTTGTAAAGGGAATGTTATTCTCAAAATGGCTTTCTGAATTAATTTATTTAAGTCAAGAAAGTGAACCAATCAGCTTTGATGTTGCTACTTCATTATACTGCGTTGATTTATATTATCCGTATCTTTTCAAGTAATCTCTCCCATCAGGGTGACTTTTCCTTCGAGGAGGCAGAAGTGCCGTTCTGCCGATTAGAGGGTCCGAGGACTGCCCCAACAAGAATACTTCTCTTTAATTCCTACAGAAAAGTGGAACTGGACTTGCAATGCTCATTTTCTCAGTGTGTAAATGTCTGACATCTTCTTTTAGCCAAATAGGTTGCTTCTGCTCTCCGCTCGAACATAGAAGTTGAATGGACTTTTATTACAACTGCAATTGATATTTCCTGTAAGGCTCGCAAACACTTAGATTTACCTCTTGTAGTGAAACGTTTCTTTGTATTTTTGATTTCTATTTTATTCTTTGCTCTTGCATTTGCTTAATTGTCTATTTGAATTGTATTCTTCGCTGTTTGAGAATAATACATCAATATGTCCGTAATATTAAGGTTTATTCTTAGAGATATATGAATTGCCAATCTTTTTTTTTTTTTTTTATTTTTTCATTTTCAATGTCAAGGAAACAAAACCTTGCCCAATTTCTTATTGGAGAAAAAAGATTAAATACTCATTGTTTTGGGCGTTGATTCTGATACTTTTGAAAAATACCACATCAAGTTATACATGCCTTAATATATTCCAACAAATGGCAAAATTGTTTGTACTAAATTAAAAAAAAAAAGGTTGTTCTTCTAGTCTTATGTGATTTAAGTAATCATTCTCAAATTGGCAAAATCCTGTCACAAGATTCATTTTGAGCTGATGATACAATGATATGAAACTCATATTTGTCGTTAAGGCAGACAAGAAAAGTGTGGGATCAACCTGTGAAATGCGTACAATCTGTGAGCTCGCGTATTTCTATCATCTGTAAATATGACCTGCTGATCTAATGTGATTGCAGTTCAAGCCTATGATAAGGGAAGAATTAAAACCTCCAGAAAACAGGTCCTGATAGGTATGTCTTCTTGCATTATTAATTTCCTAGAGCGCTATTATTAGTATGAAATCTGAGTTGATCCTCAGAACGATTTTCTGGTTGTATAACAAATTAAAATCCACTGGGATCAACATGTATTTAGTAGAAGTTTACCTCTGAAATTTTGTCTAAAATAATTCTTATTTTCAAAAAATGCTTGATGTAAAATCTTATTATAACATGTATTGTTTAATATTCCTATTTAGAGAAAGGTGAAGAAACAAGACCAGTTCTAATGCTTTAAACTTATTCAAATAATTGAATAAAAAAATATACTGAAGTCAATTGTCTTTTGTATTCGTTCAAATGTACTACGTGGCTAAGCTATTGAATAATGTTTCTGTGGAACAAAATATGCAATTAATTTGTTTGCATTTATTTGTTGTGTGTTCATCAAGTTATTTGTATAATTGTGGCCGATGTAACCTAATGGTTATGGTCACAGACGCGCGGCTGGTGGTTTTCGTCGATTTGTGGGTTCGAGCTCTGATGCTCATAAAGACTCGCTGCGTGGCCGAGGCTATTGCTCGTTAAATCTGTCGGGGCTCAAAGTTTCCTCTGTTGTTACGGTATGGAAGTTTGGAGAGAGTGGTACTAATTCAGGTGTCATTTTGGTCACTTAAGAGAGGCTCAAAATTACGAGATCCGTCCCAAGCCGGAAATTATTCAATGAAATCGCATTTGCAAAGCTCACTGCCACTGATGGGGAGGAAATGAATGTCGATGCCTTTCAGTCTCATATATTTAAGATTTTATAAAATAAGCTTCTCTTTCTGAATGGGAGTTAACTTGTAATATCCGTATTTGGGTTCAGTTCTACATTCCAAAAACAAATTTAAAGTTTTAATTCCAAATTCTGGTTTTACTACTCGCTTCTTAACTGGCCATGGTCCCTTTGTTTGTAATTTAAACTGTTTTAATTTGAAAAATACAAATTTATGTTCCTGTTGCTTTGTTGGAGATGTTGACCAATTCGTTTTCTTTTACCCCTTTAACGAAAGTTTTCATTCAAACGTTCTTGTTATTGAAGCTTTCCTGCTATTTAGCTGATGTTCGTGAGTGAAAATCCAAATTTGCATTTTAAGCTTAAATCCTCTATTCTTACTGCTCATAAAATTACACAGCAAATTTTATAATTGTTTCACTATTTGATTAAATTTCTAAATTTTCCATTAAATTTTCCTAGTGCTTCCTTTCTAAATGTTTCAATTCTCCTTTTCGAGTGCATCATTGTATTTTGTGTTGTGGCTGGTTGACGCAGAGCAAACCGAACGTGAGTTACAGAGTATGTTGTTTGCAGGAAATCATGACTTTAATAGAATACAGATTAATATGTATTCCAAAAAAAGAAAGAAAGAAAAAGGAGAAATTAAAAGTATTAGAGCTATTACGTCATACTCGATAAACATATTGTTAGCTTTTGTTTTCTTTTGAATTTTAAAATTACGTATTATCTTTTGTTACTTGCTCCCACATTTACTGTTACACTCTATCGTTTATTGATGCAAAAAAATCTTTTTGTCCATAAATCCTAAGTTGGGGGGGGGGTATTGTCTCCAGCGAAACCTTTTTGTAGCTGTGAGCCATTTGGGAGAGCTCGTCACCCTTGGGCATATTGCCAATGAGCCCTCGTGTTGCTTCTCAGCACGAGGTTAATGAACAATCACTAACTAATTGAAAAATTTCGGTTTAGATTAATAATTTCACAATTTTTATTCTTAATTATATTATAATTTTTTTACCATTGTAAATTTTTGAGAATAGGTGAAACAAAAAAAAAGTTAATTGGCTTTGTTATAAACTTTGTGAAAAAATATAATGCAGTGTTATTATTTCTTCCAGAAATGTTTTTCAATCGCTTTCATTTTTTTTTCTTTGCTTTATATAAAACATTTAATGAAATTAGCTATGCAGTTTTCCATAAAATGTGATTATTTTGATAAAAATTTGAAATGTAGGGATATCGGATTTTCGTGATTTGTATCACACATATCAACATCCTTTTTTTTTTCTTTTTCTCCCAAACTAAATAAGTCAATGTAAAATTTATCCTTAAAGCTGCTTAAATCATTCTTTACAATATTTTACTAAACCATATTAAAATATTATTAAATACAAGACCAGGAGGATTTTGAACTTTACCTTTTTAGTTTTTCTTTAAGATTTTAAAATTGTATTAACAATGCAGCCAAACTTTCATATGAAACCATTCCCTTGAGTAGAAATTCTATATGATTGTCTAAAACAAATTTTTAAAATGTATTAATAAAATAAAAATGAAGCGAAGGATACCGCGGCCCCGCTACACCGATAACTCCCAACCCCTCGTTCTTTTTTTCTGAGAACGGAAAAAAGTTCTTTTTTATGCATTTTTTCTATCTAAGCTGACATCAAACCTGTCTGATTAGAACATTATGAGAGAGACCTACTCTGCGTTCGTTGCGAACAAATGTGATAATATGAGTAGGAAGGGAAAATGAAAAGTGCTTTTTATGTGATCAAAGGGGTTGTGCTCTCCGCTCTACATGTTGGAGACTTGATTTAATTTAAAAGTGAGAAAATTTAATTTTTCAACCCCCTGAAAATAAAAATTAGGGGCTTCAAACGTTTTTGATTTAAAAAAAAACCAACTTTTGAATCTATCTATCTATGAAGTAATAGCAGAACAGTAAATCAATTTTATAGGGATTTGAATAGAAAAAAAATTATTTTAGGAATACCAGATCCAAAAAAATGATGCTTTTTTTTCTCTTTTCGGCGATGAGAATCTCTTAATCAGAATCAGGATTGAGAGCTGAGGCAAAGTGTTTCATTTATATATATTTTCGGAACAGGGAATTTAATTTCATTCGGAATAAGAAGCTAGATTAAAAAAAAAAATGCTCTATATTTGCTTTCATTGAGTTGCACTTGCATAATATTCTTGAGCTAATTAAAGACAGAAACAGTGAGACTAATTAGTTTGTTTCCGAAGAAATAAAAAGTCCATAAAATGTTTTACTTCCAACCCATGTAATTGTGTTTAAATCAGATATGTATTTCTAAAATTACCAATTTTTTTCTGTATGTAATGTTTTACATTACAAGTACTTAATTTGAATACACACACATTATATATATATATATATATATATATATATATACATGTATATATAAAATGTTTTGTAATTATTACTAATTAAACTTCATAAAGTCTGTGCTGCTTTGCACCTGTGATTTCTTGGGAAAATCTACCTTTCTCCGACTTAATGAGTCATTACAGAGTAAATGAAAACACTTCACGCAAAAAATTGTGTATAAACTGTAGCTTTAAATAAAGAAAAAAAAAACCGTTCCTCATGATAAATATATAGAGAGTAAAATTATTTCATATTAAAAGCCTAATTCGAACTTGAAACGCACAACTCTGATATACTGATAGACATTATTTCAAATCAAAGGATGCGTAACGGTATTATGTGAATGAAATTTATTTCTTCTATTTCATTCAAAAACCCAAAACTTTTGTCTCTTCTTTCAACGACTAATACCTGTACTCTTCCAAAGACACAACACGTGCAATTTAACTTTGTAAATAATTCGTAACATAACAGTTAATAAATATTTTATAAACTGTGCAATCTCTACTTA
This sequence comes from Nephila pilipes, assembly GCA_019974015.1. Lineage (NCBI taxonomy): Eukaryota > Metazoa > Arthropoda > Arachnida > Araneae > Nephilidae > Nephila > Nephila pilipes. The sequence goes on along the minus strand of BMAW01032084.1, from coordinate 106,807 downwards.
GTATGAAAATCGTCGCTTCCACCCACACAGCTCCACGACAAATATCATGTCACAGTCAGTTCTTCATGTCGAAGTTTCTTATAACGAATTTTGATTGATTGTTGATCAATGTCGCACTGAGAAGCAACACGGCGTCTATTGACTACGGAATTTCTAATTCTTAGCCTAACCATGTGACTTGAGCGTCACCTGAAATGCCATCTCCAAGGGAGGACCTGGGACCTTGACAGATGCAACTAGATCAATCACGTTTTCATGGTGGACTGTTATTGACATCAGGATTTGAAACCACTATTCGTAAGAAACAACACTGACGGTGAAACTGCGACTGTGACCACAAGTTTACCGAGACTATTTCTTATGTAGAAAGACGAAATATGAATAGAAAGTAAAAATAATTTTCTTATTCTGCTCTTATCTTGTGAATTTTATAAGCTATTTTAATGTAAATGGAATGCATTTTCTCCCTTGTTTAGTATTGTTTACGAAGTTTTTGTTATAAATTAATTATGTACTATCAGTATCTCTTAAATTAATTATATATTATCTTGATTCGTTACATTTACTTTGAATTGCTTAAGATTACTCTTTCCTGAATTTTCTTTAAAAGAATTCGCCCTCCCCCCCACCTCTTTTTTGCTGTCTATTCCGAAAAACTCAATCTCTGCTCTCTGGTTTATGAAACTCTGATTTTACAACAAGAAAATGTGATAATCCTATATTCTTAATAAAACATCATTAAGAATATTTTACCCAATATCTGGGATCACCTTATAGGACAAATACAAAAAAATAAATATAAAATTTACATAAATTAAAACCATAAAAAAATAAATCACTTTCAATATATTTAGAATTTTGCAAAAATACTTGAATTCTTCATTTAAGATGAATAGTTCCTCAAGTACATCTTTGCGTTCATTGTTGAGAAATTCGTCATATGGGTTCAATTCTGCACCTAACGAGTCGACTTCAACTTCGTCATTAGCATCCCATATCTATTTAAAGCATTAGAATCCCTCATTTTTCTTAAGGATAGGTTAGAGTTACATGTGAGTTCATCATGTGCTTTAATAGGCAGTGCTGTCAGGTACAACAAAACAAAATTTGTTCCAGTTGATGTTTAATGTTGAAAACTAAATTCATAGGCAGTTGATAGTTTGGGAGTCATCTTATAAGACACATAAATGCTAAAACCATAAACATTTCAGGAAATTTGCACCTCGTTTTATCTGCGGAAATATTCGGTAATTAGAGACACTGCTAGTTCGGGATATCGGTCAACCAGATAAGGAGAATAAGAAAAAAGAAATAAAATAAAACATACTTCCAGTAAATCATCTTTTTATTGAACAAATCGAGAATGAAATAAATCTACAGAAGAATTTGCCATTCAGTCATATTGTGTGATTTTCCACTGGTGTTAAGAGGTTTTGTTGATTTTGACATATTATTTAAAAGTTCGCCCTACCTCACCACTTTTCTTTCATGCATTCATAGCTGCTAGAAATTTTAAGTAAGGAAATAAGTTTTTCTTTCCAAAATACTTGGATAAAACAAACCAATGTTTTATAGAAATTTTCAGATCGCTTCTCAAATTTAAAGAAAAAAACATTTCTTCATTCAGAGTGATCCGAGTTAATGGGGTACGACGCAACAAGGTTATGCTGTGCTTTTATTAGACGGTATTCATTCAGATGCCATTCGTTCGAATTTAGCAGCCACTGTGTTTCGTGTACCAACAAAAATACCAGAAAAAGAAGGATGGAATCATTTTTCTTTTATATATTCAAACAACTTAAGGTAATTGAATATCATTATTTCTAATGCTTCAGTTAGCCCTTAAATATTAATTTATTGTACAATGAATACGTAAAAATTGTTTAAGAATGAATTTAATATTATATATATATATATATATATATATATATATATGTAATGATTTAACTTTTAATTCAATAATTACCCTAAATAATAACTTTCTATTCTATCTCATTCCCTAATACAAAAGGAAAGAGTTCCTTCTTATTTCCTGATCCCCTTCCAAAGTATCCTATAATTTATTACATCACGCGCTCTTGAAAAGGATTAATTCTGCTTAAACTAATTATAAATCTGTCAAAAACAATCCCTTTTTAATTCCCTATCTATTATATTCCCCTGGAATTCCCTTATTCATACCACGTGCTTCTGACGTTTGATGGGAATTTTCCCTAGTATATAACCAAAAACACAACGAAAAACGCTCTCTTTCAAACTGCTCTTACTCTTTTCGCACAACTCTTCTGCTCTTCTCACCTTAATGATGTAACCAACTACTTAATGAAAATGATCTCTCTCTCACAGCTTTAAATAAAAGTGAAAATTCAATACGCCTCGAATTTTATTGATATTATGTTACATTACAAAAGTCGACAGGGGATATGTTTATATTTAGCCGGTAGGATATACATTACATTTAGCCGGCAGGATAAGAGTTCCTCACTGGTGGAAACGTGAAATTTAAATTTTGGAAACATGAGAGAGAGACCGTGCCGAGCAATTCTCCGTAAATAATTCCGCTGGACTTCCGCTTTCCGACGACCAGGAATCATACCGAAACCCCGCATGAAGGCCGCCAGCAGAAATCAACAGCGATGTCAATCTTTCCTTACGACCATCGATACCGTTGCAATGCCGATTAAATATCTCCATCAATTTTCAAGGACTTGTTTTCAATACGTATCTTTTGAGAAGCTCCAATATGGCCAACCTATATCATTCGAAAGAAATAAAGTGGACTTCTAATTAGGAAACAGTGCAAGCCAATCCATGTATTTGAACTTCGAAAGAAAAAACATATATTTCAGCTAAGTTTAGTTTTCAGTATCATCACTTAATTTTCCCTGTTTTATTAAATTTATAATAATTAAACAAATTAATATCTAATTAGTAATTTTTAAAGCACTATTCCTGTAAATTGATTATTGTGATAATAACATTGTCTGATGTGTAATTGAAATTGGTATTGATTTAAATTTTGATACTTAGTTCTTATGAATTATAAAAAGTTAACATATTTTGGAATTTGATTAAATATTATGAAAGTGTTTTTTGAATAATATTACACCATGTGTTGTGTATATTATCAAAGTTTGGAATTGTTCTTAAAGTTTTTAATTATAAAAAAAATGTGATATTATTATACATAAATGAATTTGATTTAAATTTTATAATTTTTACTTTATTAAGAAAACGATTTGAACTATTTTTATTTAGATGTGTGGTGGATGTTTTACAATGATATAAAAAATATTTTTGATTTTACAAATTTTAATTTGAATGAATATTGTATTAATTAGAAATTATCTTTATTTAGGTTTGAAATATATAAACAGTGTTTTGAATTGAATAATTATTGAGAAATATTTTTGATTTTATATATTTTTGATTTGAATGATGCATATTGTTGTTTTACATTACTTAATTGAGAAATGATAATTAATACATAGATTTGAATGAATATTTTATACTGAGATAAGAAATGTTATATACTTTTTGAAATTAAAATTTTATGATTTTAAAATGAAAGTCAACAATGTGTTTTATGTAATGAAGGAAAAAGAAAATTTTTGAATGCTTAATTATTATTAATACTATTTAAAATTTTAAGAAAAAAAAGATGTTTTGTATTTTAAAAGAATGTATGTGTCTAGTTTAGAAGATTTCTATAGATGAAGGTATTAATAAAGGAAGGAGGATAATTAATTTAAATGATGAATAATATGAATAAATAATAAATATATAAATTAGAATAGCTGTTCCAGTTTGACATGCGAACAAGTGTGGCACAGTTTTGTCAACCACATTTCTTCAGCTAATTTTGAAAAAGGTTTGGTTTAGAAATTGTTGTAAACTAAGACAATAAGAAAATAATAAATAATACAAACATACTTTTATAACTACTTTTTAAATTTAATCAATATTGTAAAACCAATTTTAAAAAACTTGCCTTTCCGTGTCTGTAGACATTCCTGTACTATGTGGAAAAACTGAGTAAGTTTTTACATGTTCATTCTTCACCCAGAGTTGCATGTGGAAAATTTGTAAACAATGTATTGGAAACTGTGTCAAAGTCTTGTCATCAGTGATCAAAATGCAATTAATTTAAATATTGTCAAATTAATCTTTTTGAAATTTTATACTTGTTTTATATTACTTTTGATTTACAAAATGCCACCCACATATCTCTGTTGTTTATACAATTTTTTTACAGGTTCAAGAATTTGTTAGATGTTTAAGCACACTACTACACACAACAGATTTATCTTTTTATTTAATATTTAATATTTTGAATAACTTCTAAAATTGTTTGTGTTCTCTGAGGATGAAGGGATTTCCAGGCATAAAATTGTTAGGTCTTAAATTTTTAAATATGAATTCTTTAAGGTGTAACGTTTTTAAATATAAATCTTAATTTTCAATTTAAATTTTAAATTTTGTTTTTTTCCCTCAAACACCCCTGTAAGATAAAGGTTATGTGTTAGGGCCCAACGCACATCCGCGTCTTGCGGAGGGGAGAAAATTGTAATGATTTAACTTTTAATTCAATAATTAACCTAAATAATAACTTAACTTTCTATTCTATCTCATTCCCTAATACAAAAGTAAAGAGGTCCTTCTTATTTCCTGATCCCCTTCCAAAGTATCCTATAATTTATTACATCACGCGCTCTTGAAAAGGATTAATTCTGCTTAAACTAATTATAAATCTGTCAAAAACAATCCCTTTTTAATTCCCTATCTATTATATTCCCCTGGAATTCCCTTATTCATACCACGTGCTTCTGACGTTTGATGGGAATTTTCCCTAGTATATAACCAAAAACACAACGAAAAACGCTCTCTTTCATACTGCTCTTACTCTTTTCGTACAACTCTTCTGCTCTTCTCACCTTAATGATGTAACCAACTACCTAATGAAAACGGTCTCTCTCTCACAGCTTTAAATAAAAGTGAAAATTCAATACGCCTCGAATGTTATTGATATTATGTTACATTACAAAAATCGACAGGGGATATGTTTACATTTAGCCGGCAGGATTTGTTACATATATATATATATATATATGTGTGTGTATGTGTGTGTTTACAGAAAATTTGTGGATACTTTTGGAAATTCATAAGTTTTCCACTTTGTGTGCTTACAGAAAATCTTACGTTTCACAGATTGTAAAGTTGTATACAACGTTTTAAAGAGAATCGGATAATGAATTGAATACAAAATGCAAGTATTTGTAATATACATGAAAAGTTACACGTACTTTAATATAAAAGAACTAAAACAGTTATGAAAAGGTTTGTATTGTGTAACTTCCTTGGCCAATCATTGTTCGAGTTCTTGGAACCAATATAAATTTTAGTAGCTTCTTAGCTCTTATTTAGTAGTTAGTAGCACATAGCTTATACCAGCACAAGCTGAAATCATATTTTCAGTTTGAACCAGTCATTTTTCTTTTTTTTATAGAAGGAAGACACTTTCTTATGTCATCAAATTACATCTTCGAATTATAGTAAAAAATTTTAGTATTTAGTCAACATGCGATAACTACTAATAAAAGAGTAAATTGGACACCTAGAAAGAGTTGTAAGATTATTGTGTTTAGAGAAAGTGGTCTTTCCTATGCTGAAATTTCAAGGCAGTTAGGTGGTTCAGTGAATACACCTGGAGTCCAAAAATTTTGTTTCCGATAACTGGAGACAAATTCAATAAAAAACAAAGCAGGAAAAGGCTGAAAAAGGTACACATATGTTGAGGATAGAAGAATGAAAAGACTATGTCTCTAATAATGTTATCAAAGGCAATCAGAAGTTATCTGAATCATTTTGGAGTTCCTGTCAGCTTAAGAAAAATCAGGGGAAGATTAACAGTTGTTGGACTAAGAGGTAGAATTCCACGAAAAGGTCCTTATCTCAATTTACATTAAAGCAAAAAAGAGACTACAGTGGGAAAGAAACGCAGTAATTGGGCATATGGTCAGTGGTCATAAGTTATATGGAGATATGAAACTAAGATACTATTATTCGGTAGTGACGGACGAAAATACTTAAGACATAGAATAGGAGAAGAGTTACATCCTGACTGCAGTCAGGCAACTATGAAGAACCCAGTTGGTGTTATGATTTGGTCATGCATGTCAGCAAATGGTATTGGTCACCTTCATGTCATCGATGGGACATTGAATGCAAGAAAATACATTGACGCTATTTTAGAACCAAGATTTCTACCTCCCATCAGGGATCTCCCAACAATGTTTCACTTATTTTTCAAGTAAGACTCTTCTCCCTGCTACACAGTAAAATTATCGAAAGAGTGGTTTTGTACAAAGAGCTTTGAATTGTTGTCCTGACCTCAATCTAATCGAAAACTTGTGGCATCGTTTGAAAACTCTTGTCCAAATAAGGCGCTCATCAAATAAGAAGGGAACTAATTGAGGCTATAATTGTTTCCTGGCCTTATGTAATAATGAAGAAAGAGCTTAAAACCATCGTCATCTAAATGAAACATCGATGTGCAGCTATAATAAAAAAATGAAAGCTAACCTTCTAAGTACTGATAACTGACTGTATGATTTTAATTTTCGAAAAAAAAATTTAGTTTAGAATTTTTGGTCTTTTGATTAATTTTTACGAATTATACTTTTGATAAGGATGGTTAGGACTATATTTCTATAAAAACCCAATGTAGTCTAATGCGCGTTATAACATTTATTATATTGCTCTCCATTTTTATATTTACCAAAAAATTTAAGGTATTTTTTGAAATTTTTTAAAATTCTTGATATTTTGTTTTTTCAAGTTTTCTTAATTTTTAAGTATAAAAATATACATAATGAAAAATTTATCATTTTTCTTGATAATTGGTAATGCTGAATAATCAGTTTCATTTTCGTCATTCTAATTTGTTTATGTCGTCGAGAATTTGAAAACAAATAGCTTTACTTTATAATTCTGCATTGCCAAATAACTCTCTGTAAGACATGATTAATACTTTTAAAAATATTTTAGTCTATTTTTATCCTCTCTCTTTGAACAAAATTCAAAATCTTAACATATTTTCATTTTTATAAAGTTTCTATTGTTATATAAATTTGTACAATTGTAGTACGCATATCGTTTAATATATACAGTCTTTGAAATTATAAAAGGAATTTTAAAATATGCTTCTTTATTAATTTAAAAAAGTTAAGTTAAAAATGAGTTGACTAAAATAATGTGGAAATCAGAAAAACTTTTGAAAGAAGCACAATTTTTCTAAATTAATCCGATAACTTTTCCAGTCCGATTTCTTTTTCGTTCCAGAATGTCTTAAAAGAATACAGAAAAAAAAAGTACATGAATTTTATAAATGCCAGTTAATAAGCCAAAAGTCTTTTTTTTTTAAGAAAATTTCCAACAGATTTAATGTTAAAAATATTCTCGTGAAATATGCTTTGAAATAAAAAAAATAATAACATTTTAATATAGATTGCAAAGTTGGATTAGCGACGTGTATAGTTCCTTGGAAGTCGTGTATAGCTACTTGCTTCAAAATCTAATCGTAGCATGACGAGTGCAAAAAAAAAAAAAAAAAAAACTTTAAATCTGTTGATAAAAAGCAAATCATTTTGAGAAACACCTCTGAATTATCTGAATTATATCAGAGAAAATCATATTTTTTTCTTCTCTCACTTAGAAATACGAGTAAACCATGAAACTATGGCAGAATATTATTTTGGTTCTTAAATGGCATAATGTGAGCAAATATCTTTGCAGTCTATTGCGAATCGTTGGTCTTATTATAATCGTGAAGAGGACTCAGACATATTGAAATATACATGTGTACGATTTTTCCTACAAGTTTATACATTTTTCTTACAAGTTTTTATACTTTTACGAATCAATTAACAAATTATTTCTTTTGCATACTTTCAAATTAAGACTTCTGAAAAAAAATTCATCTAAATAAAAGAAACTTTGCGAACAATTTTAGGTTTATGAATGGATAAAATGTTCTGTTAATACAACGAAGAATAAATGATAATTAACTCAAGATTAATTTCATTTTAGGCGTAAGTAGTAAATGAAGTTGTCAACAGCAGTCTTTGTCATATACAAAAAAAAAAATAATAATAATAATGATAACCTATCTTTCGGTGTCATAAAAGTCTGTAAATTCACTTAATCTCATGCTATGAGTAAGTTAATTCTGAAACGTGGAGGAGAAAATCCCCGTTGGCAAAAAAAAAAAAAAAAAAAAAAAAAAAAACTTGAAAGGGTATATCACGTATGAGTGCACCGAGGATCACGTGCGTGTGAAAGGTGAAAAGATTTAGTGGCTTTGTCCTACCATCACCGAAAACGGAGTTTTCCGACGACAAATGTTTAACATCCTCCTTTCTATAAATTATTCACCCTCTTTCGGCTCTTAATCCCCCTATTACGTTGTCTTTGTTAAGAACGAAAATTGTCTCGCAAGCAATCTGATTAAATATGCCAGGACAGGAAAATCAAAATCTCATTAATTTACTGGATTAAATGACATTCTTCAGTGTATGCTGAGAATCAAATTATATTTACAGGTTTTCACTCATGTGAGAGTCGCGTGACTTACGTTTTAGTAAAAACGATCGTTTAATAAGAGAGTGGTCCCTATTAATTAATCAGTCTTCTAGTTTATTTTTTTCTCAAAATCTAAATGTAATTTAGGTAAGGTAACAAAAACAATGAAACATTATAATTTGTCCATATCATAGATCTTTTTTAACAACATAATTTTTTGCACATGTACCTGTGACTGAGATAAACATAAATAATCTTCTCAGGAAATGAAACTGAAATTTTAGACCCATCAAACTTACAGAACTAAAGGAGGAAATGGGAAATGTGCGTACTGACTCTCTTTTTATATGGGTTGATTATGAAAAATCTCAATTTCCAGTTGCTCACACTGTAACGGAATCCCGCTTCTGTCTGACTCTTGTATCATAATTCAATTAAATGTAACTAGCTTTAAAAGTCAATAAATAGTCTAATGACACTCGAGACAAATCCAAATTAATTATTTATTTTCAATTATTATAATATAGTAGTTCTCTCTCTGGACTTCCATCCTAGACAACCAATTTAAATATCGCTGACAACAATAAGTCTTACCGAGGCCTCCAAGTTGTATGTGAAATCGTTTCATTCGACAATTCATCAACAATCGATAGCAATTACTCATTGATAATAGATGCTTCTTACTAGATCCATACCCACAGTTCACTTTTCTCTCTCTTATAAATTTCCCTTTACTTATATATTATTAGGTCTGAATTAATGCACTTTATTTCAACATGAATTGAAATAACATAATCACGTTCCATTTGGATTGAAAAGAAATTGTTATTTCATAAAATCAAACACAATTAAAGACGCTAAGGTTAGTGAAGTAAAAATCGCGAATAGTCCAATGTCATTGCACCTCCAGGGAATTATTTCAAAACAAAATTCGCACGAAAAGATTAAGAATACTGAGTCTTCTTCCTTTCCCTTTAAATCAATGATGCTCCTATGATTGTTACATTCTCTTTCAAATTTTCCCCGTCATAACGTGGACTGAACTTTACTAACAGATATTTACCCTAAATATCTAACGAATTACTTCACTCTTCATTTTGTAGTTTATTTTAAAAAAATATTAAGACATTTTTTGTTGTTTGAGTTTTGGTTCCAGGGAATCTGCCATTGTCCTCACATTCTTGCCAGCATCTTCCAATCGCCGCATCGCTTCAACCCATGTGACGAGCAATTCTTCGATTTCCCCGACCTACCTTTTTCAATCCAATGATACGACCTCTTTCAAACTCTCACAGTTGCTCGTAATGAGCTCGAATCCTGTGGCAAGGCATTTTTTCAGTCGTTGAAAGTTATCCTAAATCGTAATGCAACAGAAAATTTGACCATTGATTGAGAATCACTTATTTTATACAGCTGCTGAGTGCACAGCTCCGATGCACTGTAGCTCCCACTATTCATTCGTTGGACACGGAATTTTAATCGTTTTCATGTTCGGTCCAAATGTCTTTTCATACAAAACATTTATTACAATCGCACATCTCTCTTTCCTCTAAAATAATTGTTGCCGTGACTTTTTCGATAGCCTTCACTTTCTTTGGAGAAGATTCAATGAACTCTTTAGTTTGATTGTTTCTTGGTTTCCCGTGCATGTTGATAAATTTTGTTCTGATCCACACAACTCAACGCTATGCGACTTTCGCAACTCGAGGAAGCAGCAGTCAAATTTTGATTTAGCAACAAAGGGTTGCAAAATCAAATCTACTTTGTAAGTTAGTATCAAATTTATGAATCGTATAGATTAACAGACGGAAGCACACAATGGTAGCACTAAACTTTTGAACGAGAAGCACTGTCTTTGTACAAAAATATGCTTTATGAACCAGTCTCTTATGAGGAGAACTGTGCTCAATTTTGAGTATAAACACACCAGAAAACTCAAATGGAGAGAGAAGCAAACATAATTATCTGAAAATGATTTCCATTGCTAAAGAATATTTCGAAATAGAATATTCATCGTTCTTAAATTAATAACACGCTAAAATCGTATTTGAAATGTCTCGATAGTACTTTAGTCTTAATTTCATACATACATTTGTACATTTTATTTATCAGCATTTATATCCACTCCAGGCTGAATGCTTCCGCTAGTCACGGCTTGGAAATTCTGGCTTTGTGCTTTTAAATAGGACTCGTAAATAGCACAGAACATTAATTTCTCAATTCTACATTATCCTTTAAAAAAGAGATGTTTCTTATAATTTCAACAATTTTTAAATAAGGGAAGTCTGTTTTTGTTTCTTACTTTACTTTACTCTATATTCTATAAAATCCACTATTCTTAGTTCTATATATAAAAAAGTGGTTGATGTCTAAGAAATAATTTAATTCATTATAATATTTTTAATTTTCAAGATAGTAAAAACATTTTCTTTGCTTTAATATCCTCTTCAGAAATATAAATATTTAGCATTTTTAAAGCATTTTCCACACTCACGCATTAAAGAATATTACATTTGAATTTATGTTTCGACGTACTAGAGAAGATTCCAGGATTCAACGTAGAGTTTAAATACCTTTGTAGACGATAGTTTTCAAGCATACATCAGTTGAATGACGTAAAAAGCAATTTAAAATCCAACAATTCAAATATACGTTTTTTAAAACTTTTTTTTTAATAAAAAAGGTAAAACAAATGATAATCTTATAAATATTTACGTTTTTCTTTTCAGAGGTTTGAGGGGGAAAAAGTAAATTGTATTTATGGTATTACAATTATCATCCACAATTTTGTCATTGTTTTTGTTTCGTAACGAGGAATTAATATTTAAAATACTTAATACATTTGCGCTTAGATTTGTAAATAGTATATTTGCATCAACATCGATCAACATCGTACTAGAGTACCTACAGAATAAAAAAGAATACACAACTGACCTCAGCTAAACATTTTTGAGGAGAGTGAGTGAAAGTGAAAAAACTTTCATTTAAATTCTTTGATTCCTTCCCTATTGTTGAAAATATAAAAACGCAAAAACGGTGAATATTAAGACAAAGTAGACAAAGATAGATTCGATACTTCAAACACGTCCAAGAAATTAGTTTTTTCATCCTCCTCCAACCGAATACTTTCTCAAATATGTTTTCACTTGCCTTATCAGTCCATTCCTGTACAGTGCCTACACTAGTGACTTTCTCACCTCTTCAACAGTATACACTAACTTTGTGCAGAAAACGATATCATTTTTATGTCAAGTGTTTTGCCGTCATACTACCCACATCAAATGACAACAACATTTCAAAATGTTCCAAAATGACTAACTCTCTGCAGGATCTCCATCAATCCTTAAGAGTCAACTCTATGATCATCTTAAAAAAAGGGGATATCAAAACAATATTGTATAACTCAGATTATTCAGAAAAATATTCCATGGGATAGGAAAAATATATATGGGAGGAATTCTGGACAGTAAATTAATCTTCAAATGCCACATGCTGCAAATGAAGAGAAAGCTCAAAAAATGTCTCTTTAGAAAATATCCTAACATTTCCCTCAGAAGCAAAAGATTACTACATCTACAATATTTACAAGCGATCTTCACTTAGACCTCACTTAGGCGCATCAGCTATCACAAGCATAAATTTTCTCCAATTACTTCTAAGCAGACAACGTCATCTCAAAAGATCCAGGATTTCTCCCTTCCGCATAATGTCTTGAAAATCAAATTTATTCCCGAACTTTAAGAAGGTTATAAAGCTCTTTTCACGAGTCAGTTGATCACCGTGGCAACCCTTCCATCAACTATTAAGCGAGAAACTAAAAACCATACCAATTTTAGAAGCAACCCTTTACGGTGAGAGCTCCATCTTTCTCTCATTCTAGGTGACACACCATCCCTCTATTTTTTTTATTATAATTAATTTCACCCCTTCGTTCTTTCCCCCTGCTGGTGTCCCCGCGCGCCCTTTTGTTCGATGCCTTGGCCTCTCATGTGTTTGTTTTCCATCCATTATGTATTTCTCCATCTCTCTCTGTCTCTCATTGTCAATTTAATCTTCATTGCTCGCTAACCCCCATCCGCAAGGTCGCTCCTCATTTTCCTGTTACTTTCCAATCTTTTTTTGCTAAGTGTTGTTTAATCGCTTCTAACAAGCCGGTCCTTTTCTTATTCAATATTACATTTATTTTCTTCAGTTTTTATCTCAAAAAATTCCCCCTACTTTCGATTTGTTATTTAGTTTTGCAAATTTTCATGCAAGATAAACTTTATGAATTTCTGTACTCTTCCACAACACTTTAAATAACTTCACTACCCTTTGCAATTGAGCCACTCTCATTTCCGTCCAATCAAGAAACGATCACTGTAGGCAAGATTTGGATTTTTTGACTGTATGGCCATTTTAACACCATCTCCCTCACCATTGATCCTTGCAGCAGCCACTCGCACCGACTCTTCAAAAGACAAAAAAGAAGAAGGAAAAAAAAAAAAAAGAATAGAGAAACCGTATTTATAAAAATCGTGAAAAACACACAAATCCTTTGAACCGCTTAGCATACTCTTTCCATTTCTTAATTTCTTTTCATTGTCATAGTGTCTCCAATTCTTTAACATAAAGAAATTTCAAGATCTACACAATTTCTTAAAATTTAATCATATGTTAAACTACTATATAAACATCCCATTCCTTAAAAATAAAAGTATAGCCGCTATAATGGACCGATCCTGATTGCGAGTTCCGTGATATCAGCATTCAAGTTGAGTCTCCTGTTCAAGTCCTGAATCTACTAAACCCCCCTTCATTTTGAAAAATGAAATGTTATTACGCCCAAAGGAGTCGCATAGTCTTGATAGTTTTGATGCGAAGGTACTATCTCAGGTGTTGTCATCTTCATCGATTTGTTCAAATTTGTTCTTCCTTTGATTATTGTTCAAAATTACAAGGTCCATTGCCAATAACCCTCGTATTTCTCTACTGTGATGTCAACCCAAAATGAAAGAATTTAAGATGTTTAGCAGCCAAACTTGACGAAAAAGAAAATACAAGACCCCAAAAATATTTTTTAAAATACTTAAAAAAAGAAAACTTTCGCACTAGAATGTCTATGTAGCTTAAAAAGACGATTTTTACGCACTCGATTCAACAGTTTATAACCAGTTTAGATTACATCTCCAAGTACTTCATTCGCCTTATCTCAATTCGTCTGGAAATAGAGATAAATTATACATCAATGTTATAATTATGTTGAAATTATCTCATGCGCACGAATGAAACCACTTCACGAATGATTCATGCAAACTTATTTTGCTAAAAAAATACAAAATAAAGAATGCAGAATTCGCAGAAATAATTAAAAAATTGAGCTTTCAACGTATTAAAAACCTTTCTTTTCTAACTTTGTCCCTAAGCCACAGAGAGAAGTTTCTCCGAAAAAAATGCTAAGAATCATGAAAATTATCTTGAGTGAGCAATCCACATTTTTAGTAACATCGAATAAGTGTATGGATGTATTAACTGAGAAATATGAGAGTTTCTAAGATATTGATACATATTACAGAAAACTCTCGTAAGGTATGACCAAATACTTACTTAGGGCGTAGTTAGAATAATCCTGGATTAGAATTATACAATAAATAATTCAAAATAACTCCATTTATCTGTCTACTTATTAATTTTATATCATTAATTTTAATAATTCAATTGAATTTTTATTATGTTAAAGTAAGTTGTTACGTAAATTCGTAATATCAAAAAAAAAAAAATCTTCGTTGCAGTAGGTAAGTAAAAAGCGTGTGCATCTAAAATATTGCGAATTTCCAACTTTTTGAATTGTTATAGTTATATAGTACTTACATAAATAAAGCTCAGATAGCTGCTAGATGATATACACAATTCACCTCTAAGGTAAAAAAATATTTGTATAAGAAAAAAATAATTTTTACTCAATTTTAATTTATAGTATCAAATATTTAGCCTAAGAATGATGAATGTAATTTTCTTTATTTAAAAATTTAATGGTTTTTGAAAATATTCGAATATTCTCCAAGTCATTGCAATCACGAGGAACTGTTATATATATAATTATATATATAGGTATATATAAAATCCCTAAAATTCGCTATTTTTATGGTATCCAATTCTAGAATGGTGTGCATTTATTTTATTCTTAAGAACTATCTATATATTTATATAAGAAACATCGTTAAGCGTTCTTAGAATTTCTTTTTGAAATTTCATTTTTTAGTTATTTTTAAAATCTCCATTGTCTTAATTCTTAAGCCTTTTTAATGATATTTCATCTTTTTATTGATTTAATTTATGCTCATGTACATGATTATGAAGAATTTTTTTCGATCTTTCCTTCTTCATGGTTCATTTTTTTTTTGCTTCAAAAATCTGTTTGCTTGCTATACTGACTTCATTGAAAATTCTCTGGTAATACTTAATATAAAAGAACACAAACGATGTATCAAGTAAAGGAGAGCTTAATACTGCAGGAAGTTACCTAGAAATTTTCCGCTTGTGTTATAATGATTATTTTTAGGACAAAATAGCTGCAGCGTTTCACAAATGTTTTTGCAGATAGTATATTTTGGCGAACATTGAAAGTAAAATCTGAGGATGAAATTTTCTGTTGAACAGAGCGAAGTATTAAGTCAATAGAGAGCGACTGAACGTCAAAACGCGCTTTAAGTAGCTTTAACTCTTCTGTTGGAAATAATTTACTTGAACACCGCTGGGTCTCGCCTGAAGTGAGAGAGCGCATGGGATCATGGGAAAGATGATCAGATCACATCGTTTTAATTCTGGCTGGTTTTCTATGTCTTGGTGTAATTTATTCTCCTGTTCCTTAAAGCGGGATAGTGATAGTATGGGCTGTTTGGAAGCCTTTATAGTTACAATTGTAAATAATCTAAATAACAAATTATGTATATAATAGGCGCGTAGAGATTACCATAAATGTGGCAGAGAGACACCTTTCTCCCTCTTGTTTTGAACTTCGGATTAATATTCAAAACGCTTGTAAATATATCTAGACCAACTGGAAACGTGAATGTAGAAGAGGAGAATAGAAGTTAACTTAGAAAGATAGATAGAAATTATATTAAAAAAAGAAATATCTATGTTAGATAAGTTATTTTGATCCTTGATATCAGCTGATGAAGTCAAATATCTATCAATGCTCCTCGAGCGCGATATGAAAAAAAATTAGTTACAAATTTTTGAATAAAGTTCCAACATGTATCCCCCTTATCGAATGCAGTTCAGCTCTGTTCTCTACAAAAGAAAGCCTTCTTAATAAAAAAAGTTTTTACGGCCAATTCTACCGCTTCTCCGCCAACCGTAACTCTACACTCAATTATATCGATGCTCGTGCCTCTTTTCAGTAACGACCCCACCCATTTCTTCAATCTAATAATTAGAATCAACAGATGACACCTGTTTATTTCCATGGCGAACATATTTGCCAGCACATAAAACATTTACTCTTACTACGAATTATAAAATCAATATAGAATTTTTCTTGCCTGTAAAAATTCAGTTGAACTTATGCAAACTTATTTCTTAAAGATTGTGGAAGAGAAAAACAGGAAAAAAATGTGCTTATTGATAGTTTCTGTTATATTTTTTTTTTCAATTTCTCTTGACGTCTTAACATTTGCATATCAATGAGTTGAATATAAAAAAGAAATATTAGTTGAACATTAGTTTATTTGTACAAATAAACTAATGCATAACAGAGATCCTGCTTTCTAAAAGTATTTTTTTAAAATTAATTTTGAACAGTTCGAATAAATTCAGTATTCATTCAATTTAGCATTGTATTTTATATTTTCTAACCTCCACTTCATTAAGTATATGTTTTAATTTTGTAACAATTTTTTTTTTCATTCTTGAATACTGTTATTATAGTTCAATTATAAAATATTCTTTTTTTCTTGTGCACGTAGTGTTTTGCTTAGTAATTAAGCCATTTAATAAAAATTTAATTTTGCAGAGCTATTATGCAAATAAATTATCAAACAATGATGATATGAATGCTATTTCAAAAATATATTTCTAACATTTTTAATTCATGCAAACTTATGAGGAAACCATACCCTAGGAATGACAGAATATAAAAATAAAATAAAATGAAATAAAATACCTTATTTTAATTTTAAAACTTTTATAAATATTTGTAAAAACTTTCATAGTTCCATAGTATTATTTGCCACCCAAAAGGCTATTTTTTTTATGGTGGAGCGTTTTGGCGTACCTCATCACTTTTCAATTTGTTATCGTTTGCTTCAATTTTAATTACATTTAGCTTAAATATATTCAATTCAATAATTTGTTGTTTGCTTTAATTTTTATTACATTTAGCTTAAATATATTCAATTTAATACTTTATCACTTCCTTTAATTTTAATATTAGAAAAGTTTACGAATATCTATTTCTTGATATCGTTGACTTTAATTCTTATATTTATTTGAGTGTTTTAATAATAAATATAAAAAAAAATGTGCACCTTAGGTGAATAAACCTGTTCTTTACAAAATTTGTATAGAAATTTTTAAGTTTTTATTTAGCGTATCATTTTAATTTTCTTTCACAGAGTGCGTCGTATTATTTCATTTGATCTTTTAAATGCAATAAAGAGCTCGAACTCAGGAGGAATATTTTTCAATGTTTTTCTGCTTCTTAACACAGCATGCGGTTTTAGGACGTAGCAATCGTTGTATCCCCCACTTCTCCCTAGATATTGCAGCAGTAGAATTGAAAAAACAAGGTACATCCAAAGAACTTTTTTATCTACTAAGAGCTGCTACACTGAGAACTCTTTCAGACTGAAAATCGTTGAGTTTTTATGTTACACTAAAACACAGCATAACATTATTCCAGGTAATGTAAAGAAAACTTTGAAAGATTTTAGAAATTTTTATTGGAAATAATTAAACAGAATTGTAACACGAATTTTAATGTTATCTGTCCTGGTTTTGGACCTGGGAACTCCCATTCTGTGGTTCAGAGTTCAACGTTTACGCCATCAATGCTCGAAAAATTCGTGATAATAATCTTTCATTATTATTGGTCGTAATTGCCAAATGATCATGTTTTGTTTTCGTCGAGTCAGGAATACGATTCCTGATTCCACTAAGAACCACCATCAAATCTGAGGAGGCTCCCCGAGCTCACGTTGGCTTTCTTATACTCCCTCTTACAAGTTGGTGTGGGAACATGAAGAAAGGAAAGCCAGCTCGGGTGTCGTCTTCGTCACCTGATTAATGGTATAAATTACAAGATCCGTCACCAGTAGTTATCGTGTTGCATCTAAGTGTGAAATTAATAGACAATCAATATTATATTGAATTCTAATTAAATCTAAAACACTTGGTCGTTTTTCTCACCTATCAAACATTTACCTATAAAATTAATTACATTTTTTAAAAAAATGTTTTTAATATACCTTTATCACTGAAAATCAAGTATATCCAGATAAATATATTACCCTCATTCACTGACGTGGCCGAAAAATCCTTAATGTAAATTATTTTTGAGTAAATTACTCACGAAAATAATTTTATATTAGGTGACACCTTCAAAACTTTCTTTTCAACAAGTACGTAGTTTTCTTATTTAATGGAATAATAAAACTTTCTGTAGGATATCATCAAAACTTTACTTTTATGTGTGTTTGTCTTGTAAGTTTATGTGTTTATAATAAGAAATTGAAAGTTTACCACAAACAATATTGTGTTAATGAGTAATTTCTTTCAAAAGTATTGCTTGAAAAAGTTATGATGGTAAAATTTGATTGATTGATTAGTTTTTCAACGTCACACAAGGAGCAACACGAGAACTATTGGTGACGAACCTCCTAATTTTGAATCTCTGTCAAGTGATGAGAACGACACCTGATCTGGCACCTCCTTCTCCAATATTCCACACCATGCTAAGGGAAAGAGTTTGAACCTCGACAGATTTAACGTGCATTACCCCGGTTTTAGTGGCATAAAGGTTCGAACACGTGAATCGATGAAACAGCCGGCTGCAAATCAGAGACCTAGACCTCTAGACTAGCCTGATGCTCAAGAAAAAATTGACAGGAATTTAATTAAATTATTGTGATGTAATTTTCATCATTTACAAATTTTCCACTTCTTTAACATTTTATAGCCGAAAAAGAAAGAACTTATTGTTCTGAATTAACTATTATTCAAAATGGTAGGCAAACAAATCATTTCTAGAACAACTTTAATTCCATTAATTGAGACGAAAATATCAAATGTGTGAATTATTCCATACAACCGTATCTATTTTCTGACACAAATTAAGTAGTCTGTGCATCTGATGTTAAGTAAAATAAAGTTTATTTAAACTACAGATATTACACCGAATAAATATAACAATTTTTTATCGTAAATATTATTAATCAAACGAG
The DNA here is from genome assembly GCA_019974015.1 of Nephila pilipes. Classification (NCBI taxonomy): domain Eukaryota; kingdom Metazoa; phylum Arthropoda; class Arachnida; order Araneae; family Nephilidae; genus Nephila; species Nephila pilipes. The sequence continues at coordinate 87,803 of BMAW01032084.1, read as the reverse complement.
TTTTAAAAGAAAAGGGTAACTTAACGTGTGACGTAGGGCTGTTCGCAATTTCTCTTCACCAACCTTCGAGACTTTAACCTTTATAACTCGGCGGTACATATGCTATAGGGAGAAAATAATTCGATATAAAAACCAACGTTTTTAAAAACAACGTTTTTATATGGTGGCAAAGTTTATTAAAGAAAATTATTGAAATATTAGTTAAAACTGTTGGTTATTTTTAACTTTAAAATTTACTAAAAAAGAGATATTTGTGAGCGTATTAAAAAATTCATAATACTCATAAAATCAAAACATGCATTTGAAAATTTGTAAGTCATTCTATTAAAAAAATATGGGAACCAGAATTCAGAAAAAATTATTGTGATAAGACATGGTGCCAAATATTGGAAACTTTCTTTCTTGCGAATGATTACTGTCTAAAAGTCAGCAACCCTTACTATCTCGGAGATAGTAAAGGGGAGATAGTATCTCCCCTTTGTGAGTACAATAGTTTTACGAGGCTTCATGTGGTGTGGGGAGTGCCCGGTGTTCCCAGAGGGGGAAAGAAGTTTTTTCCTCAACCTAAAAGCGCCTAGAGGAAAGAATATTTCGACTTATTAAAATTATTGAAATATTAGTTAAAACTTATCGCAAACGTCTAAATATTGCATTGTTAGGCCAGTACGAACAATTCCCAAAATTTCAAAGCTCTAGCTTGATGGGAAGTTGGTTAAATTAACGATCGAAAATTTGATGACACACACACTCACACACTCACACACACACACCAAGTGAAATTCAGAAAAACGTTGTAAAAATGGTCACTTGCTTCGGCTGCAGTACAACTGCTCTACCTAGCTATCTAGAGACCGATCTTCTCTTCTTTTTTTCAGCAGACCCTATTACAACTTTCCCTGACCCTTTTTATGAATTTTCTTCTATTGTCCATAATTGGGTGGGGATATCTTTAGCCAACGTTATGAGTTGTGCACGAATTCCTTATAATTGGCGACCTTTAAGAACAACCAGATTTAAAAAAATTACTCCAACCCTTAACTTTACGTTGTCTATGAACGATAGATTTTCTTTCCTCTTGTTTTTTTTTTCGATTTTTTAGAATGCCTCGAAAATTTCTCACAGAGATAGAGTTTGAGAATCTGATGAAATATTTAGATAAATAAAATGTTGATGATAGTGATTCAGAGTTTGCAGTTGAATTAGAATATAGCATTTTTGAAGATAATAATGAAATTGATTTAGATGTAACTGCTGATTTTGATGAGGTAGTAGAAAACTTATTTTCATTTTAAAAGGTCGAAGGCTTTGTAAATGCATTGCCATTTATAGGTAAAGTTAGATTAAAAGTTAATGCCAGCAATTTTAAAAATAAAAGTGATTTTTTAAAACTGACTTACATAGATCAAATTGTATCAGTTCTGGTTGAAGAAACTAATAGGTATGCATTTCATGTACTTAATCGTCTTGGAGAAACCTCTGATAAAAGAAAACATGCACCTTCAAGGAAATAATTTCTGATATAAATGAAATTTTAAAATTTCTTGGTTTATTTTTACTGATGTGAAACATCGAAAAAGACAGTATACAATATTATTGGACAACTAAAATCTGATAGAAACTTCACTTTTCAGAGAAGTGATGCCTCGTGATCATTTCCTAATGATATTAAAATTTGTGCACTTTTCCGATAATAGTTTAAAAGAAAGTATATTCTCCAAAATACGACAGATAGTAGAAAATAAGAAAAATATTCGATTGTTTTAACACAACTTTTAAAGAAGTGTATAATCACATAGAAAATTTATCTTTCCATGAAGTATTAAATTTAAAGGAAGTGTATTATTCAAACATTATATTCCGAAAAAAACCCGCAAACATTGGAGGTTGAAAATGTACTAAATTGCAGATGCCACTAGTTATACTAATGATATGAAAGAATACTTAGGTAAAGATAAAAAAGAAAGTATTTCAACATCTATATCCTGTAATGTTGTATTTACAATGACAGAGTGTTTAAAAGATAAAGACCATAAAATCTTTATGAATAATTTCTTTTCCTCGAAAGAATTTTTTTTGCCTCCTTTTAAAAGAAAATAAAAGATTAACTCCTGTGGAATTGTATATGCACCTTCAGATGTTTTGGAAAACATTTTCCAAAACATCTGAGTCCTTTTAAAATGAAACAAGGTGATCTTGCAGGGAAATTTTGCAATAGAATGACAGCCTTGTGCTGGAAAGATAAGAGGCAAGTGTGTTTGCCGACCAATATGCATAGCCCCCAAAATGAATTTATCATTGAAGAACGAAAAATATATAAAAAAAAAATTTCCGGTGATGTTGCTCAGTGTGAAAAGTAAAATTAACCACTACGAAACTAAAAATTGTGGCAGATTATAACAAGCCCATGGGATATGTTTATTTTGGAGGTCTAATAGAATTCACCTACACTTTTGCTAGACGAACTAGGAAATAGAAAAAAAATTATTTTTTAGAATCATCGATATTGCTGTTTTGAATGCGTTTCTGATATTTAAGTCGTACCAAACTTCATCAAAATTCAGTTTAAAGTAGTTAAGAATGAATTTAATCAAAACTTTGACAGCAAAAATAAATCATAAAAATACAGAACTTTCAGAAATAAAAAATAAAAAGAGAAGACAAATGATAATAAATTTTCTCATTGGCCAATTGACGAAAAGAAAAGAAGATGCGCATATTGTGCGAAAAAGAATATACAAAAAAACCCCCTGTTATCTGTGTAAGGCATGCAATGAGGCTCTTTATATTGACCAGAACTGTTTCGAAGAATATCACATAGTTTATTTAAAAATGTCTTAACACATAAACCAATAAAATACAAAAGACCAGAATAAAAAACAGACATTTTTAATAAAAAGAAAGGGAAAAAATAAACAAAAAGAAGGCTCTTCTAAAAGCCAAAAATTTTAAAATGTTTAACTTACTTTCTTACATTTTTAAAACAGATACTTCAAAAGCATTGCTTAATAGAGCTTTTTCAATTTAAGATACAAATTTCTTTTAGAAACAAAAAAAAATATTAAAAAAATAATAATAATAATAATAATTTTTTTTTCTTTTAAGATAAAAGATTCACAGAAAGATTTGATATAAAAAAAAGTTACATATTATTTTCATTGGAATTCATGAATTAATTTTAAGTTTTGCCTTAATTTGCTGAACTTAACATTTACTCAGCAGCTTTGAAACGTGTTCAATTAAGTTGAAAACTACTTTTGAAATCTCAATTTTGATCATATTTAATCACAAAAGGTTCGCAGTAGCTGAATAGTGATATCGCAAACTTGAATAGTGATATCGAAATAGCCGGGGTTGAGTCTTAAGTTCGATTCCTGTTCAAGTGAAAAATCGCTGTTAAATCTATCTAGGTTTTAAGTAGGTGTACTCATGTAGGTAAGGTGTGGAAGTTTGGTGAAGGGGTGTTGTCCTCATTGCTTGACCGAGATTCAAATTTATGAATTCCGTCAACAGTAGCCTTCCTATTCCATCAGAACTCAAAGTTGATAAGAAATCAAATCAAATTGATCACAAAAAATTAGGAGTACAATGATTTTTTTGTTCATTAAAAGGGCATTAATTTGAAAAGTAAAATGTTTAGTAACTATGTTCTACACATTGTTCTTAAAGTTTTCCCTTCTTCTATATATTTCATCGAACAAGCTTGAAAACAGGAGTTATTATTTTTTTATTATATGGTTTCAAAGTTAATGTTAATTATGTAAGTTGCAAAAATGAGATCACAGATAATGTCTGCCACAAAGCCATGCGACTACACACTTATATGTGTATATATATATATATATATATATATATAACGACGCTCCAAAAAGGGGTTGTACGAAGGAGACAAAAAATAGCGAATAAGAAAATTGTATACAGATCAGAAAATGATTAAAATTTCAGAACAACTGAATGATTTATTTCAGAATTACATAGTTACGAAGAAACGAGCTCAATAAGTTGTTGACCCACCTCTAGTCTGAATGCAAGCCAATACATTATGTGGCAGAGAGTGTTGAAACTCCCTGAGGGTCACCTGCAGTATTTCTTACCAGATTAGCTCCAGTTATCGAACTTGGTCATCAACATTCCCTGATAGAGGCAGTAGGGTTCCCATCATATTCCAGACATGTCCCATTAGAGAGTTATCTGGCTATCCAAGGAAGTGTTTGACAAGCTATAAGATATTTCACAGCAATACGTGTCGTATGTGGTCTAGCATTACCTTGCTGAAAAATAAGGCCAGGGTACTGCCAAAGGAAATGTACCAAAACAGATCTCAGAATGTCGTCGACATACCTCTGGGCTATAAGTGTGCCTCTAATGGCGATCAAAAGGGTCCTACAATCGAAGGAAAAGGCACTTTAGATCATAACTCTTGGTTAATGGTCTATGTGGAGTGCAATAGTGAAAGGAGGATCGATACGCTGCTCTGGGCTTCTCCAAACACTACTTCGACTATCGTCAGGTCACAATTGGAAGCGGGATTCGTTGCTAAACACTAAACGTCCCATTCAGCATCATTTTCCAACATGATAGAGCCAAGTACCACTGTAATCTGGCTCGACAGTGGGCAGTCGTGAGTGGCAGATGGCGTAGTGATTGGTACGAGCGTAGATTTCGCTCTATCAGCCGTCTGTGAATGGTCAAGGTGGAAACTTGTGAACGGGTCGCACGTCTGCTGGTTGATAACGATGAATCAGGCGCTGTCACAGCTGATCTGACAATCACTCTGTCCTCCCGAATTGCTGGAACCCTATGTTCACCTCTACCATCATGACGCTGAAATCTGCCATTGTCCACCCATTCTTGCCAGAATCTTCTAATATTTTGCCCAACGTGCCTCTTTCAACGTAATAATACGACCTTTTTCAATCTATCTCTGTCAGTTGCTCGTAATGAGCTCGAATCCTGAGGCGAGGCATTTTTTTCAGTCGTAAATCGCAATGCAACAAAAATTTAACCATCAGATTGAGAATAGCTTGTAAACGGGTATATATATAGGTTAATTGATATATATATATATATGGGTTGGACGCCGATATGGGTTAAATGAGGTAGCCATCTATTTTGTTTCAATGAACTGGTCAATTAAAGTCTCATCATGGTGTTTATATTTTCATTCTTCATTTCTCCATTTAATAAACTTAAGTAAAACTACTGCAAGTATCGTCACTGAATTTCTACAAAAACAACATAGAATCTGGTAATGGAATTACCCCCTAGACAACCAGCCCTTTGTTTAAGATCATATTATCTTAGATTCGGGATGTACGAGGGTTGCTATTTATATTTCTGGCCTTGGCAACAGTAAGTGTTGCTAGGCGACCGCAGACGATTTTAATCCAAAGTTTGATATTTTTAAACATAAATTCAGCAAACGATTTACCATTATAGCTTTATTTGTGTTGTTGACAGTAAATTGAAAAGTTCTTCTCTGTCAAAAAATGGAATTGAATCGTGAACATTTCCGTGCCATTATTTTTCATAACTTTCGACGTGGATTGTCAAGACAAGAGTGCTTCGATGAACTTAATTCTTTATACAGCGATAAAGCGCCATCCTACAGCACTGTAAAAAATTGGTATAACGAATTTAATCGTGGTCGATGTTCGATCCAGGACGAATCCCGTGCAGGTCGTCCAAAATCCGTTGTTGTGCCAGAAAAGATCAATGCTGTGCGTGAACTGATAAAGCAAGATCGTCATGTGACATACCGTGAGATAGAGGCGTCTTTGGACATTAGTATGACTAGCATCAATAAAATATTGCATGAACATTTGAGCGTAAAAAAAATTTGTTCGCGTTGGATCCCGCATAATCTGACAAACGCTCAAAAAAAGGCTCGTGTCGATTGGTGCAAGGAAATGTTGGAAAAATACATTCAAGGTACATCAAAGGCTGTGTATAACATCTACACAGGTGACGAATCATGGATCTATGCATATGAGCCGGAAACAAAACAGCAATCAACTGTATGGGTCTTCCAAGATGAGGCAAAACCAACAAAAGTTGTTCGAGGAAGAAGCACATCGAAACAAATGATTGCCTGTTTCTTCGGCATTAACGGTCATGTGGCAACAGTGGCGTTAGAGCAACGCAGGAAGGTCAATTCTGAATGGTACACGACCATTTGTTTGCCAGAAGTCATCGGAGAAATTCGAAAAAAGCAGAAGAACAGGCGAATCATTCTTCATCATGACAATGCGAGCTCTCACACATCGACTCAAACAAAGGCATTTCTGACGGAGCGAAAGATCGAACTGATGGGTCATCCGCCGTACAGCCCTGATTTGGCACCCAATGACTTCTTCTTATTCCCACACATCAAAAATAAATTACGTGGACAACGATTTTCGACCCTCGAAGAAGCGGTTGATGCATTCAAAACGCATGTTTTGGAGTTACCTCAATCGGACTGGAAAAAGTGCTTTGAAAATTGGTTCAAACGCATGCAAAAGTGTATTGATCATCATGGAGAATATTTTGAAAAACAATAAAACCAATTTCGATCCTACATATTTGTTTTTTCATTATTAGGACAGAAATATAAATAGCAACCCTCGTACAATCTCATCACCCCTCCGTCTACATAAGCAAACGCCGAAATAATTATTACGAGTTTATGTTTGAACTATTCTACTCTCAGAGAGTGTAGACATGAGATTACAGAAGCTTTTGATTTAATATTGTCTTAATATACTGGTTTCTAGAAAATATTTTAGTAATATGGTATAGTTTTCTTTGTTATTTCTTATGTTTGAAAATGTTAATTTACGCAATACACGACACTAAGTTATGATAATTTTTTTAATATTTAAACTAAAATGCAATTTATTATTTTTAAGGAACATGAAAACATTTCACAAAAATAGAATAAATTTTTAAATTTCCAAAATTATTTTAACAGAGAAATAATTATTATATATTTCCATAATATTTTTCTCATACTTAAGGGATATTAGCCTATATTACTCCATATCCTCCATCAATCTATCTCATACTTAAGCAATGGATACAATAAAATCTTGTTTCAGAATAAGTTATTTTTAGCAATTCGCGTTGACTAAAAAATTATGAATTAAGTAATATATCTAATAATTTTTACCATTACATGATTTTTAGTCAAGATGCCAATCATATAAATTTTAGTTTCTTCTGAATGTACATCTGACTCCAGAAAACGTGCTTTTTTAAATTTAGAATTTACTTTAAAAGATACATGTTTGTATATTAAAAAAAATCACAATACTTATGAAATCAAAATATACATTTGAAAGTTTGAGAGTCATTTAATTAAAAATGGGAATCAGGAATTCAGAAAAAACTATTGTGATATAATATGGCGCCAAATATTGGGATCTTTCTGACTCGTACAATTTTACTGACTTAATTCAGCAACCCTTATTATCTGTCTTTTGTAACTAAAAGAACGCACAGTCCTACAGGCGTCTTCCCAGTGTTCCCAGTGGGAGAAAGAAATTTTTTCCTTAATCCAAAAAGCGCCGAGTGGAAAGGATATTTTGACTTTGTATCAGCCGAATTCTAAAGGTTAATTGAAATGGACTTTAAGAAATTACAATTTCTTCCCAACCAAAATGAAAAGTAATTATGTTAATTAGAGGTAAGTGGAAATAAAGTGAAGTGAATCAGATATAATAATATATAAGTAAAAGGAAATTTAGAGGAAAGAGAGTGTGTGGTTAACTCTGAGAAAAGTTCGAACAAGAGGTCGATAATATCAAGAGTTATTTACCGTTTATAGTTGTCGCAGATTACTTGTCGGAGAAAGCAACTTCAACTTGAAGGATTTGGTATGGACATATAATTTAAGTGATATTTAAGTTGGTTGGCGACCCATTCAATCCAAAGAGAGAGTTCAAAAATTTTCATAACTATACAATGTAATGCAACAAAAGGGTTTACTTTTTACAATTGAAAAGAATCTGCTTTTGACATAATGTTTTAATTTATGCTATGCCATTTTGGAAAGCTCTCTAATATATATTTATTTTTTCGTGAGTTATTTTTAAGACGCTGTCTAACAATTTATTAATACCTAAATATTTTATCTCCACGAGAAAAATAGTACATGACAGAAAACTTTCCAAAATGGCATAGCATATTTCAAAACGATATGTCAAGAAACTTGGATTGAAACAATTTAACAAAAAGTAAATCCTTTTATTTGCATTACATTGTATAGTTTATAACTTGAAAGAAAAATGCCTTTATTTATCTTTAGTATTAAAAAATTTTAAATCATTTTTCAGTTCATCAAGAAAATAAATAACCAAGGAAGTAATGCTTTAAGAATAACAGCAGATGATATAGTTTAAAAGCTATATTCAAATCTCATTGGATTAAAATATTTCCCTATTATATAAATATTATTTTCCAATTGCACTATAAAATTCTGTTAAAAAGAAATATTATAATTGATACGATGCTATATATTTTCTTCACAGAACAAACAAGGTAATTTTTCAATAAATATACTCTTCAATACAATTATTTCATAACTGAAAATCAGCACATACTAATTAATTACTCAAGGTTACATTAATTTAGTTGATTCCTTTAATTAAAAAGAAAACCTTTAAAAATAATACCAAGCATAAAGGTCAACTCATTAATATTTCAAAAATTTAATATAAACTTAGCAATGGAGAAAACTAAAAGAGTTACAAAAAAATAAAAAGGGATATATTCAAAAGGATAAATAGGAATAAAAATAATTAAGAAATATTTAAACCAGAAGAAAAATTAAATTCTTTAAAAGGTTACACCGTTAAAATATTTAAAGAATAATTGTCAGTAGATATTCCTGGTTCTGTATTAAAATACACGTCAATTTATTTTTTGTTCCACATAAAATGTTATGACAAAACTCAGCTCACTTGAATCAATTCTTTACTTAATATTCAAAATATAAACAATTTTCAAAATAATATAAGAACAATATGTAGAGACATAATGTTTACCATTCTCACATAGTTAAATGTTCTTACTTATTAAAATAAATCAATACTTTATTGAGATGGAAAGCCGTTCAATAATTTGAACGAAAAATGCATAAATAATATCTATTCCAACAAACGGCCACGAGAAAATATTTAAAAGTCATGCAAGCGTATTTCAATACAGTTTTCGAAATGATCTTTGAAATGAGTACAATAATTGATTAGTATATAACAAATGTGTATGTTTAAAGGAACAAAGTCATTCGGTATTAATGAAAACGCATAAGTTTTGGTTTCACCTTCAGCAGAAATGCTAACTTAAAGTTGATTCTAAGAATAACATTGTATGAGGAGAGAGAGGCAAAACAAGTAAAACAAAGGGTGAACTCTTAATGAAAAATTTTATTTTATTCAAATTAATTTTACATTTCACATACAAACTCCTCATACTCATATGAACTTTTGAGAAAACATGGACAGTATCATACAGAAATGTAAATTGTTCCAAATGTAGAACGGATGATTATTTCTATCCAACTCTTGGTGCCATGGTTCAAATTCAAAAATGTAACTAACTCCATTAATTGCTCTTAAGACAGACCAGAGTCAACAAACTAAGTATTTATTTTATATTATATGAAATAAGTTCTCTCTTTTGATTGAATGGGTCCAACAACTTAATATCTTAAATATTATGTCCATACAAATCCTTCAAGGAAGTTTGCTTTCTCCAGACAACAGTAATTCTGCACAACTATAACGTAAATATGATATTTCGACCTCTTGTATAACTTTTCTCAGAGTTAACACACACTCTCTCTCTAAGTTTCTTTTATATATTTCTGTCGATTCACTTCACTTATTTCCATACCTCTAATTAACATAATTACTTTTCATTTTGTTGGAAGAAATTGTAATTTCTAAAGTCCATTTCAATTAACCTTTAATTCATGATACAAGTCAAAATATCTCTTTCACTCGCGCTTTTGAATTAAGGAAAATTTTCTTTCTCTGGGAAGCACTGGGAAGACAACCTGGACTGTGCTTCTTTTTAATTTAAAAAGACGATAATAAGGGTTGTGAATTAAGCTATAATTCGTACAGTCAGAAAGATCCCAATATTTGGCCATATTATATCACAATGATTTTCATTCCTGATTCCCATTTTAATTAATGACTCTCAAACTTTCAAATGTATTTTTGATTTCATAAGTGATTTTTTTTTAAGTATACAAACATGTATCTTTTAAGTAAATTCTAAATTAAAGCACTTTTCTGAGTCAGATGACACAGAAGAAACAAAAATTTATAGATTGGCATCTTGAAAAATCATGTAATGGTAAAATTATTATGATATATTGAATTCATAATTTTTTAATCAGCATAATTGCTAAAATAACTTATTCAAAAACAAGATTTATTGTATTTCCATGCTTAAGTATGAGATAGATTAGATGGAGGATATATAGTAATATAGGCTAATAATCCACTAAAGTATGAGAAAATGTATGAATATATATAATAATTATTCTATGTTAAAATAATTTTAAATTTAAAATTTATTCTATTTTGTGAAATGTTTTCATGTTCCTTAATAAAATAATAAATTGTATTGACTTTAAGTTTAAATGATAAAAAAATATATCATGTAGATTGTCATTATTTATTGCGTAACATTTTTCAGAAACTATAAAACAACAAAAACTATACCATATTACTAAAATATTTCTAGAAACAGTACATTAAAGACAATATTAAATCAAAAAGCTTCTATATAATCTCATGTCTACACTCTCTGAGAGTGAATAGTTCAAGTATAAACTCGTAATAATTATTTCGGCGTTTGCTTATGTAGACGGAGGGAATTTGATGAGTCCTTCCAGTCTGAATAATATGATCTTAAACAAAGTTTGGTTGTCTGGGGGCAATTCCATTATTAGATTCTATCATGTTGTTTTTGTAGAAATTCAGTGATACTTGCAGTAGTTTTACTTAAGTTTGTTAAGGTGGAGAAATGAGAAAGAGCCTAAACACCATGATGAGACTTTAGTGACCAGGTTCATTGAAACAAAATAGATGGCTACCTCTTTTAACCATATCAGCGTCCAACCCATATATATATATCAGTGCCTATACTATATATATATATATACTCTCTATACCCGTTACAAAAAACTATTCTCAATCTGATGGTCAATTTACATTTGCATTGAGATTTCACGACTGAAAAATGCCTCGCCTCAGGATTCGAGCTTACGAGCAACTGACAGAATGAATGAAGAGGTCATATTATTACATTGAAAAGGCACGTTGGTCAAAATATTAGAAAGATTCACAGCAGAATAGATTGAGACAATGGCAAGATTTCTGGCGTCATGATGGTAAGAGGTGGTGCCCATAGGGTTCCAACAGTTCGGAGACAGAGCCGATTGTCAGATCAGCTGTGGCAGCGCCTGATTCATCGTTATCAACCAACCGGGCATTACGACCGTTCACAAGTTTCGCCAGCCATTCACAGACGGCTGATAGAGGGCGAAATCTACGCTCTATACGTACCAATCACCCACGCCATCTGCCACTCTGCCACTGTCGAACCCAGATTACGGTGGTGCGCGGCTCTATTGTTGCGGAAAATGATGCTGAATGGGACGTATAGTGTTTGCCAACGATCCCGCTGGTGTGACCTGACGATGAGTCGAAAGTGTTTGGAGATGCCCAGGCAAAGCGTATCGATCCTGCTTTCCACTATTGCACTCATGGTATTAACCAAGGTTATGATCTGGGGTGCCTTTTCGATTGTAGGACCTTTTTGATGATCGCCATTAGAGGCACACCCATAGCCAGAGGTATGTCGACGACATTCTGAGATCTGTTTTGGTACATTTTCCTTTGGCAGTACCCCGGCCTTATTTTCAGCAAAGATTGTGCAGACTACGCACGACGTATTGCTGGCGAAATATCTAATGAACCTTCTTTTGGACAGCCATATAACTCTCTAATGGGACATGTCTGGAATCATGATGGGAACTCTACTGCATCTATCAGGGAATGTTGATGACCAAAGTTCGACAACTGGAGTAATCTGGTAAGAAATGCTGCAGGCGACCCTCAGGAGTTTCATGCTCTCTGCCACATAAGTATTGGCTTGCATTCAACTGAACTGAGGTGGGTCAACAACTTGATTGACTCGTTTCTATGTAACTATTTAATTCTGTCAATCATTCAGTTGTTCTGAGAGATTTTTTAGTCATTTTCTGATCTGTGCTACAATTTTCTTATTCCTTCTTTTTTGTCTCCTTCATTTGTATTACCCCTTTTTTGGGCGATAGTTATATATATATGTAATATTTAACTTTTAGTCAATGTTACCTAAATAATAAATTAACTTTCTATTTATCTCACATTCCCCTAATACAAAAGTAAATAGTTCATTCTTATTTCTAGTCCCCGCTGAAAGTATCTTATAATTTTATTACATCATGCGAAAAGGTTAATTCTGCTTAAACTAATTATAAATCTATCAAAAACAATCCCTTTTTTAATTCCTATCTGCTATATTTCCCTGGAATCCCTTATTCTTACCATACGTGTATGACGTTTGATGGGAATTTTCCCGAAACCTATAAAAGCAAAAACACCAACCGAAAACGTTCTCTCTTTTTTCCTTTGCGCTCTTTCTACAACTGTTCTATTTCTTACCTAAATGATGTAAACCAACTACTAAAGAAAATGGTCTCTCTCTCACGGCTTTAAAATAAGTAAAAAATTCACTAAGCTTCAGTGTTATTGATATTATGTTACTTTAAAAGTCGACAGAATAATGTTACATTTTGTAAAGCAGGATAAGAGTTCTCACTGGTGGAAACGTGAGATTTAAATTTGATAACAGGAGAGTGAGACCATTTAATTAATTCTACTAGATTCCGTTTTTCCAAACGACCAGGAATCATGCAAAACCCCTGTGAAGGCCGCCAGCGAAATCAGCAACGGTCTTTTGCACGACCATCGATACCGTTTACAATTGCCGATTAAATATCTTCCATCAGTTTTCAGGACTTTTTTTTCAGCTCTTTGTATATCTTTTGAGATGTTTAATATGACAGAGCCTATATCATTAGGAAACAAACAAGAGTGGAATTCTAATTGGGAAACGGTGCAAGCTTCCTACAAAATGTATGTGAACTTAAAAAGAAAAAATATTTATTCCTGGGATTGCGTCAGCTAAGTTAAATTTTAATTGAATTTTCAATGATTTATTAAATTTATAAAAATTAAATTAAGGATAATTAATTAATATTTAAACACTATTTCTGTAAATTATTGTGATAACATTGCCTGATGTGTAGTGGAGTTAATTATTCATTTAATTTGATGCTGGTTCTTATGAAATATAAAAAAGTTAACATATTTTGAGATTTGAGTTAAATGTTATAAAAGTGTTTTTTTTGAATAATATTACCATGTGTTGTGTGTATTATCAAATTTCAGATTGTTCAAAGTGTCTGGTTTCTAAGAGTTTTTAACTATAAAAAAATGTGATATTCTTATACATGGAGAAATGACGCAGTTACCAGACTAAAACAAATGGTTTTAAAGGCCACAGTCATATGTATAAGAGTAACATTTTTTATTTGTTATTGTGTAAATGAAACAAAGAGTTTGTTTATGATAATATTTCAGAGACTATTTTTGGAAGGTGAGAGCATTTTTTGAAACCCTAGTTAGTCTTATTATTGCTACAAAATTAAACAAACTAGAAAAAATATTATTGTACTTTATATTAGATATGATTTAGATTTTATAATTTTTGCTATTGAAAAAATATTTGAACAATGTTGAGAATTAGATCTGTGTGGTGGATTATTCTAAAATATTATAAGAATATGAATTTATATTTTAGTTTGAATTTGAATAATTATTGAGAAATATTTTAGATTTGAATAGAAGCATAATGACATTAACTGACACTTGAGAAATGATAAATAATATATTAATTTAAAATAAGAAGTTGTTGTTGAAATAAATGTTATATACTTTATTCAAAATGAACTATTATATGGTTTTAAATGAAAACTCAACAAATGTGTTTTAATAATAATGAAAAGTAAAGAAAGAACTTTTGGGCCCAATTATCAATAGCCACTATTTTGAAATTTAAAGACAACTTTGTATTTAAAAAGAACAACATTATTCTGGTTTTTGATGATTTTCTACAGATTTAAGAAGGTATTATTAAAAGGTAGTGAGGCTGAAGCATTGAATAACACTTAGATAAAATAACTAGATAAATAAATTGGGAATAGCTGTTCCAGTGTGACATACAGACAAATTCTGTGGCACAGTTTTGTCAACCATTTCTTCGTAATTTTGAAAGGTTTGGTTTTAAAATTTGTTTGTGGTAGAACAATGAAACGTAAATAATACAAACATGCTTTTGTAACTTTAGCACCTGAAATTTTACTATATTTATAATAATTATGTTCTGAACATTTCTATTTTCCTCTCAATCAGGTTTCCATCAGCTACTTCTACTAATCAACATGCTATGCAATATAATCCCTATCCATCAGTGATAAAATAACTAAAACCTATCAGCCAATCCACTGTATTATGTCTTCGGGTTCATTATTTAATTAGTGTTCCTTTGAATATCAAAATGTCTCAAACTCTAAAATTAATTTCAATTTAGTTTGATTTTGAAAAGATATGAATTGTTGGAGTTATGACTTGTTTTTGAAGCATGGCTCCTGAATTTTGAAACTTCGATTTTTTTCTTTGACACCCTGTAAGATAAAGGTTGATATATTTGTAACGTCTTGCGGAGGGAAGAGTGTGACATTTAACCAGTTCAATAATTACCTAAATAAATTAACTTCTATTCCTATCCTCATTCCCTAATGCAAAAGTAAATGGTTCATTTTACAGTCCTTTTCCAAAAGTATCTTTATAATTTATTGTCGCTCTTTGAGAAGGGATTGTTCTGGCTTGAGCTGATTGTAAGTCTGTCAAACAATCCCTTTTTTAATTCCCTATCTACTATATTTCCTGGAATCCCTTATTCTTACACGTGTACCGAAGCGTTTGATGGAATTTTCCCACAGACATATAAGCAAAAACGCAGCAACATTCTCTCTTTTTCAGCACTGCTCTTTTTCCTTACAACTGTTCATTCTTTACCTAAATGATGTAACCAACTACCCACAAAAGAAAATGGTCTCTCATCTCACAGCTTTAAATGAAGCAAGAATTCACTAAATCAGATGTTATTGATATTGCAATGCTTGTTACAAAGTCGTGGGAATGATATTACATATATATATATATCCTATATATATATATATATATATATACATATAGGTGTGTAGTCTTGGCTTTGTGTTACGGAACATTATCTGTGATCTCGTTTGCTTTACATATAATTAACACATTAACTTTGAACCATGTAATAAAAAAATAACTCTGTTTTCAAACGTTTCGATGATAATATGAAGAAGGAAAACCAGAGTGTGTTAACAGAACATGGACACTAAACATTTTTACTTTTCAAATTAATGCCCTTTTAATGAACAAAAAAAATCATTGTACTCCTAATTTTTTGAAGTCAATTTGGTTGATTTCTTATCAACTTTTGAGTTCTGATGGAAGGCTACTGTTGACGGAATTCTTAAATTTGAATCTCAATGTGGGACAACACCCTTCACCAAACTTCCACCTTACCTACATGAGTACACCTACTTAAAACCTAGATAGATTTAACAGCGATTTTCACTTGAACAGGAATCGAACTTAAGACTCAACCCCGGCTATTTCAGTATCCTCACTATTCAATTTGCGATATCACTATTCAGCTACGAACCTTTTGTGATTAAATATGATCAAAATTGATTTCAGTAGTTTTCAACTTGATTGAAGAACGTTTTCCAACTGTAGTAAATGTTAAGTTCATGGAATTAAAGGCAAAACTAAAGATCAATTCATGATTCCAATGAAATATGTAACTTTTTTTTTATATCAAATCTTTCTGTGAATCTTTTTTATCTTAAAGAAAAAAAAATTATTGATATTCTTTTTATTTTTTTAATATTTTTTTTGTTTCTAAAAGAAGGCAACAAATTGAAAAGCTCTATTAAACAATCTTTTCCAATTATCTGTTTAAAAATAACAAGAAATGGATAAACATTTTAAATTTTTTGGCTTTTTAGGAAGAACCTTCGTTTATTTTTCCTTTCTTTTTATTATTCTAAAAAATGTCTGTTTTTTTATTCTGGTCTTTGTATATTTTATTGGTTTAATAGTAATTTAGACGGTTTTTTTAAATAAACTATATTGACACAAAACAGTTCGGTCAATATAAAGGCCACACACCTCTGCATACCTTCCCCCAGATAACAGAGGTTTTGTATATTCTTTTCACTTTTCAATATGCATCCTCTCTTTTTCATCAGTGTGTGGCATTTATTATCATTTGTCTTCTCTTTTGTTTTTATTTGAAAGTTCAACATTTTGATTTATTTTTTGTATTAAAGTTTGGTTATTCTTCTTAACTTTTAAACTGAATTTTGATGGTTTGTTTCTAAATATCAAAGAAACTTTGAAAACTAGCAATATCTGATGATTCTAAAAAATAAATTTTTTTCTATTTCCTAGTTCGTCTAGCAAAGTGTAGATTAATTCTATTGATTATCCAAAATAAACATATCCATAGGCTTGTTTATAAACCACAATTTTAGTTTCGTATTGGTTAATTTACTTTTTCACTGAGCAACATCTTGGAAATTTTTTTATATATTTTCATTCTTCAATGATAAATTCATTTTGGGGGGCTATCACCGGATACAAACACACTTACCTCTTATCTTTCCAGCACAAATTTTGTCATTCTATTACCAAAATTCCCACTGCAAGATCACCTTGTTTCATTTTTTAAAGGACTCGAATCATTTTACGGAAAATGTTTTCCAAACATCTGAAGATACATATACAATTCACAGGGTTAATCTTTTTATTTTCTTTTAAGGAGGCAAAATTCTTTCAGGGAAAAAAAGTGTATTCATAAAGACTTTATGGTCTTTATCTTTTAAAACACTCTATCATTGTAAATACAAACATTACAGGATAGATGAAATACTTTCCATCTTTACCTAATTATTCTTTCTATATCATTAGTATAACTAGTGGCATCTACCAATTTAATTTTATTTTCAGCCTCCAATGTTTGAGTTTTTTCAGATATAATGTTTGAATAATACACTTCTTTAAATTTAACCACTTCATGCATGGAAAGATAAATTTTCATGTGGAAGTGCCCTTCTTTTAAAGGTTGTGCTGTTAAAGCGATCAGTCTATTTTCTTATTTTCTACTATCTGTCATTTTGGAGGATATATACTAAACATTAATCGGAAAAGTGCACAAATTTCCCAATATCATTAGTAGTCACGAGCATCCTCTGAAAAGGTAGAAGTTTCTATCAAATTTTAGTTGTCCAATAATGTTAACATACTGTCTTTTTTCATTCAATTTCTACATCAGTACAAAAATAAACCAAGAAATTTAAGATTTCAGTACCCTTTTAAAGTATTTCCAGCAAGGTTGCATGTTTCTTTTATCAGAGGTTTCTCAGACGATTAAGTACACAGCAAAATGCATACTATTGGTTCTCAACCAAGAACTGATACAATTTGATCTATGTAAGTCAGTTTTAAAAAATCACTTTTATTTTAAATTGCTGGCATTAACTTTGAAATCACTTTTTATAATGTGATACATTTTCTCGACCTTTTAAGAGAAAATAGCGGTTTTTCTACTACCTCATCAAAATCAACGGTTATCTGAAATCAGATTTCGTATTATCTTTCAAAAATGCTGCTATTCTAGTTAGCTGCAAACTCTGAATCATATCATCAACACAGTATTTATCATCTAAATATTTCATCAGATTCTCGAAACTCACTATTGAGAAATTTTCGGGCATTCTAAAAATCGAAAAAAAAAACCAAGGAAGAAATCTACATCGTTCATAGACAACGTATAAGGTTTAGGTAATTTGCACCAAATCTGGTTGTTCTTAAGGTCTGTAATTATAAGGAATTCGTGCACAACTCGCACCAACGGTGGCTAGTACCGAACCATGGACAATAGAGAAAAATTCTGTAAAAGGGTCAGGAGAGAGTTGTAATACGGGGTCTGCGGAAAAAGAAGAAAGTCGGTCTCTAGATAGCTGGAGCAGGCGAGTTGTACTGCAAACAAGTGACCATTTTACAACATATTTTTCTACAAATTTCACTTGAGTGTAGCTATTGCTGATTGACAGAGTGTCATCAGGCGATGTTAATTTGTAACTTCATCAAGCTAGGGAAGCTTTATTTTGGGAACTGGTGTTCAACACTGGCGCCTAACAATGCAATATTTAGACGTTTGCGATAGAGTTTTCTTCTTTCAATAATTTTAATAAGTCAAGCTATTCTTTCCTCTGGAAGCACTTTTTTAGGTTGAGGAAAAACTTCTTTTCCCCCTCTGGAACACCAGATTTTCCACACCACATGAAGCCTAATTATTGCCACAAAGGAGACTATCTCCTGCCTATCAATTCAGTGAGGTTGCTTGACTTAGACAGTGTCATTCAACAAGAAAGAAGTTTCAATGTTGGCTCTTCTTATCCACATCAATTTTTCTGGAATTCTAGTTCCCATGTTTTTTTAATAGAATGAGCTTACAAATTTTCTGATGTGTTTTGATTTTATGATGAATTTTTTAATACATCACAAATATCTTTTTAATATTTTAAATTAAAAAACATGCTCAGTTTAACTAATATTTCAATGAACTGCTTTAATAAACTTTGCCTACTATAAAAAACGTTGTTTTAAACGTTGGTTTATATCAGATTATTTTCCTATAACTTCTTCAGGTTATGAGGTTAAAGGATCTCTGGTTGGTGAGAGAGACTACGAACAACCTAAATGCACACGTTAAGACCTGCACTACTTAAAAACTCGTAAAATTAATATCTTTGTCAAGAGTTGTTATGTTATTCGGTCTGCATGTATATCTGTAGTTTAATAAACTTTATTTTACTACAACAGCATCAGATTTTTTTGAACTACTTAATTGTGTATAGAAAATAGATACCCCAGGTTGTGAATAATTCACACATTTGATATTTTCTCAATTAATGGAATTAAAGGTTGTTCAAAATGATTTGTTTGCCACACATTTTGAGACCAGTTAATTCAAATTTAATAAGTTCTTTCTTTTTCATTATAAAATGTTGATGGAAAGACGTAATGATGAAAATTACATCACAATGAATTTTAATTAAATTCCCGCATCAGTTTTTCTTGTGGAGGCATCGAACAGTCAGAGGGTCCCGGTCTCTGGTTTGCAACTTCACGGCTTTCATCGATTAAAATGGTTTCAGTGTACCACCTAAACAGGGGCAATGCACGATTGTGGGTATCTGTCGAGGTTCAAACTCTTGGCATGGTGTGGGTGTATTGGAAGGAGGGTGCAGGAGATCAGGTGTCCGTTGCCTGTCATCACTGCAGCCCAGAGATTCTAAGAATTGGGAGGTTCGTCCTGTAAGTTCTGTGTTGTCCTTGCATTGTGACGTTGGCTAATCAATCAATCATTTTTTTACCATCTTAACTTTTTTTCCAGAAAACAGCTTTTTTTTGAAAGAAGAGAAGTGCTCGTCAACACAATGTGTTTTGTAGGCTTGGCAATTTCTTCTGTATAAACACATAACACAAGACAAACACATAAAAGTGAAGTTTTGATATCCTACAGTTTTATTCCATTAAAATCAAGAAAACTACAGCACTAATTTGAAAGAAGGTTGAAGGTGTCACCTAATATAAAATTATTTTCGTGGAAGCATTTTACATAAAAATAGTTACAGTAAATTTTCGGCCACGTCGGTGAGGGTAATATATTTATCTGGTTTTCAAGTGATAGGTATGTAAAAACATTTTTTAAAAAATGTGATAATTTTATAGGTGTTTGATGGGTGAAAAACGACAAGTGTTTCCCGTTTAGTGGACTATTATGACATTAGTCTAAACCATTTCACATAGATGCCTTTGTGATAACTTCTGGTGACGGATCTTGTAATTTATACAATCAGGTGACGAGGCTTGGCTGGCTTTCCTTCCATGTTCCCACACACCAACTTGTAAGGGAATTATAAGAAAGCCAGCATGACTCAGGGAGCCTCTCAGATTTGATGGTGGGTTCTTAATGGAATCGATCGTATTCCCCAATGAAACAAAACATGATCGTTTACATTTAGTAGGTAATGTGAAAGATTATTATCACGAATTTTCGAGCATGATGGCGTAAACTGAACTCTGATTCCCCAGATAGAGGTTCAGGTCAAAACCAGAGACGAATGTATAAAATTCGTGTTACAATTCTAATTTTAATTATTTCCAACAAAATTTCTAAAATCTTTCAAGTTTATTTTCTTTACATTACCTGGAGTCATGTTGTGCTGTGTTTTAGATTAACAATAAAACTCAACATTTTCAGTGAATTGAAAGGATTCCCTCAATTAAGTAGTCAAGAGTTCTTTGGATGTTGCACCTTGTTTTCAATTCCCTGCAATATCAGAGGAAATTAGGGGGATACAACGATTGCTACGTTATAAAACCGCATGCCACAATGTGAAGCAGAAAAAACATTGAAAAATATTCCTCCTGAGTTTCGAGCTCACTGTGCATTTAAAGATCAAATGAAATAATACGACCTACAACGAAGAGAATTAAAATGTTAACTAAAAGCAATAAAACTAAAATTTCTATACAAATTTTGTAAAAACAGTTTATTCACTGGGTTGCATTTTTTTTATGTTGTTAACAAAACACTCAAATATAAAATTGATTAAGAATCAACGATATCAAAAATGAATGACAAAACAAACTTTCTAATTGAATAAGGGAAATTAGATAAGTATGGAATTGAATATATTTA
The DNA here is from genome assembly GCA_019974015.1 of Nephila pilipes. Classification (NCBI taxonomy): domain Eukaryota; kingdom Metazoa; phylum Arthropoda; class Arachnida; order Araneae; family Nephilidae; genus Nephila; species Nephila pilipes. The sequence continues at coordinate 66,833 of BMAW01032084.1, read as the reverse complement.
AAAATAAAATAGCACAATAAAATTAAAACAAACAACAATTGTGATTGAATATATTTTAAGCTATAAATCTGGGTGGAATTGAGAGCAAAACAGATATAAAATTGAAGAGTAATTGAGGGGTGCACCCTGTAAAAAAAAAATAGCAACCTTTTTGGTGGCAAAATAATACTATAGACTATGAGTTTTTACAAATATTTATAAGAGTTTAAAATTAAAATAAAGATTATTTTATTTCTGTGCTTTTATATTCTGTCATTCCTGAGACATGGTTTCCTCATGGTTGCATGGAACCAAAAATCATTTAAGTATATTTTTTGAGCCATTCGCCATCATCATTGTTTGATAATTTATTTGCATAATGACTCTGCAAAATTCTGATTTTTTATTAAATGAAGCAGTACACCAGCAAAACACTACATGCACAGAAGAGAGGAAGAAAAAGAATATTTTATGATTGAACTATGACCTTCAAAGAATGAAAAAAAAAAATTGTACAAAAGATTAAAACATACTTAATGAAATTGGAGTTCCAGAAAATACTAAATAAATGCTAAATTAGGAATGAATTACTGATTCGAACTGAACCAAAATTAGGTACAAAAAATACTTTTGAAAGCAGGATCTCTGTTACATACATTGGACATTTGTACAAATAAACTATCTTCTTTAATATTTCTTTTTTATTCAACTCGTGATATACACAGAAATCATTGGGAACGTCAAAAGAGGTGAAAAAAAACTCTATGAAACTATCAATAGCACATTTTTTCTGTTTTCTCTTTACAGTAAGAAATAAGGTTTTTGCACTAGATTAACTAGTTTTACAGGCAAGGAAAAATTCTATCTATTGATTTTATAATTCGTGGTAAAAATTAAATAACATGTGCTGGCAAACTCATTTATGGAAATAAACAGGTGTCTGTTGATTCTAATTATTAGATTGAAATGGGTGAAGTCGTTACTGAAAAGGGCACAACATCGACTATAATTAGAGTGTGGGAGTTCACGGTTGGTTGGCGGAGAAGCGGTAAATTGGCTGTAAAACTTTTTTTAATAAGAAGGCTTTCTGGCAAAACAGGCTGAACTGCACGTTGGGGGATACATGTTGGAACTTTATTTCAAGGGCCCAGCAATTTTTTTTTCATATCGCGCTCGAGAACGTGAAATAGATGTTGGCTTCATCAGCTGATGATCAAAATAACTTATCTAACGCCAGATATTTCTTTTAATATAATTTCTATCTAACTCTTTTCTAAGTTAACTATTCTCCTCTTCTACATTCCACGTTTCAGTTGGTCTATTCTATTTACAAACGTTTGAACTGTAATCCGAAGTTTAAACAGAGGAGAAAAGATTAGCTCTCTGCCATTTATAGTACAATCTCTACACGCCTCAATATATACAGCAAT
>BMAW01032084.1:8610-65399 GCA_019974015.1 Nephila pilipes | reverse complement strand
GAGGTTGTTAAATTAATACGATTCAGAAATTTGTTAAAAAAATTAGTTAACCTCCTGTTCATTATTGTAATTATGCTGTATTAAATACTATTAAAATAGGCATGAGCTTAAACATATAAATGCTATTTCTAAAACAATAATGCTAAAGGTTAATTAAAAAAATGTGCATTGTATAAATAATATATTTTTAAGACGCTGTCTAACAATTTATTAATACCTAAATATTTTATTATTTATACAATGCACATTTTTTATTATACCCTTAGCATTATTGTTTTTAGAAATAGCATTTATATAGTTTAAGCTCATGCGCTATTTATCAATAGTATTTAATACGAGCATAATTACAATAATGAACAGGAGGTTAACTAATTTTTTTAACAAATTTCTGAATCAGGTTTTAATTTAACAACCTAAAATAAAATAGTTTTAAGTATGTATTTATTTGCTCTGTTTCAAATTTTTAACATCTATAATGAACTCTGTATATCTTATCTAAATATATTTAGCACGTTCTATTGCGCATATAATGATGTGAATTTATCTTTTCGTAATTTTTAAGTACATGAACTAGAAATTGAATAATTCGATTTAATTTGAAAAAAAAATTCTAGGATTCGTCAAGTAATAAATTTATTTCTTAAAATATTAATACTACTATATCTGACTATCAAGTTAGATTTTTGTTCTAAAAATTTATTCACTAATTTCATTAATCATTACTTTTTTGTTTTTCGAACCTTTTATTTATTCTTTCGAAAACCTACTCTTTCTTTTTTCTTCCAATTACTACATTCTTTAAGACTAACAACTACGTTTTTTTAAACTTTAGAAATATTAAATCAGTTTTTTTTTCTTTTCTGACAAACATTTTCTATGTGTGCTTGCCTTGAAGGGAACCCATTTTTTATCATTGAAAATGAAATATTTTCAAAATCTGTCATCAGAGTTAATTCTACTCGTGTAATTTATTTTTCAGTACATACTTTTATAGTAAATTTTTCCTTCATGTATTTTCATATTTCATATTTTTCGTCCATGTATTTTCTTTAACTTAAAATATTTTCTACCTATGCATAAGCTAGTTCTGTATGCACACAATATAAATTAAAAAAATATATGAAAGTTAAAACTAACCCGAATAATATATCTGAATAAGCGGAAACCAGATTTAATACTCGGTTCTTTTTACGCGCAATTAAACGAATTAACTGAATTAATATATTCTGAATAAATTAGATTGATCTCCTATATAAAAATTGTTTACACTATGTTATAATTACAATGATAAACAATACGTTTACTAAAAATAATTATTTACAGTAATAATGATTTTGGATATTGTTATAATTTCTTCAACAATTATTTTCAAACAAATAGTAATTACATTTAGATCATTTGCTCATGAGTCGGTTCTGAATACGTTTTTTCAAAACTAAAAATCTTGTATTCAATATAATTCAAAAATTTATTTCTATATTTTTCTGAGACACAGAATAATTCATTTAAACTTTGAGCAACAATATCTAATCATATTAATTATTTTTTAATAATTCGCACACGCATACAGTGTACGGAAATGGTATGATTATTTTTACAACTACTTTTCATACAAATATGCTTATTATTTTTTTTTTTAGTTTTCATAGTGAATAATTTATTACTGTAAAAGAAAAGCTTTCGTTTAGCTTACTACTATGGCATCATAAGCTATCTTATCCGGATTCTGAAAACAAGTTGTTAAAATTCCTCATGAAGAGTAAACTTTGAGGGGAGGGGGTGATCTGAGAATACGTGAGGAATTTGGATAGTTCGAAAACGTCGTAGACCATTTGTGAGTGATTGAAAATAGCAATCAGTTTTTAGAAATAATGGTCTTCATTACCAGTTTATCTATTGTGCTTTCAAATATTCAGGAGAAAAATATACGAAAGGTGATGCAATCGTCGACAATAGTTTGTCGATGTAATCACCAAATTATTTTTTTGCACTAAAAATTATTATTTTCATTTAATTTAAATTAAATTTATTTGTATATTTTTGTAATTTTGCAAAGTGAATTATGCCACTCATGTATTATAAATGTTGAAACTACTGGAATAATTAATTAATAAAATATTTTCATTCTTAAACTCAATTCAAATGTTTGACTGATTTTTTTTCAGTGAATTGCGCTTACATTTCAATTATATAAAAACGTGTTGGTTTATTCTGTGGAAATCACGAGGTAAAATTTTTCTCATCTCAGTAATAATAATTGTCTTCGTATGAAGTCAAACCCTAAAACATCGTTTCAAATCAACTTTAATTTTATCTTTGAGGAGAGCATTAACATATGAGGAAGAGTAGTGGAAAACTAACATTGGTAGTACAAGATGAAGTAAAAATAAAGTTCTACCTTTCTAAATCACTATCATTTCAACTTTTAAATACATTTCTTCACTAATTACAAACACACACTTAACTTTTAATATGTGTTAATCTGTGATAAATGTAATTATATGCATACATTATATTTGCAAATAGTTCCGAAACTATTCACAGCGGTGAAATGCTCGTAAAAGTATTTTTAATCAATAATTTTTCATTGTAATAAGTCAGCTTAATGTGGTTATTATTAAAATTACTGTCCAGCATGAGATATATAGAATCGAAATGAACTTTTACGAACCAAAACGTATTAATAAAAGATTATATTAGATGAGAAAATATTTATGAATTCCAGTCACTTCTTTCCATTATCTTCAAAATTATTATAAATTTTTTATAAAAAATGGATTGATTTTGCCTGAAATACTTTCGTTTTTTTTTGTAAAAGTGTAACTATCTCTCTAAAACGAATCACTGATATATTATAAGTTCATAATTACAGAAAAAAATATTTCATTTACTGTACGTTTTCCAAACATCAAAGATAAATTATCACCATAACACTATTAAATTAATTCATTTTTGGGAGCAATACTTAGCTTAAAATATATTAAATTTAAAAATTTATTGTTGGCTTCAATTTTTATATTTGAAAATAATATTATACTAATCTTCAATACTTTATAGTTCATTTTAATTCAAATATATAATTGAATAAATGGAACTTTACATACTAATCTTTAGTTTTATAATCCTTCCAATTAATTCATTTTTGTAATTTATTGCTAAGTCAACATCAAAATGATCACACCATCACTTTAAAAATAAGATTTCTGTATCGTTTTTCTGGCCGGGAAAAATAAAGATGTGAGGGAATGAATAAATGAATGAATTAAATATAAAGGGATGAGTCAGTGAACGAATCAAAATTCCATACCGATGGCATTTATTGTTTGCCTTAAGATTTGTTTGTTGTAAAAATCATTATTAATTTAACGTTTGCTAGAAAAAGATAAATAAATGGATAGAAATTTTTGATATTTAGTGTCTTCTAACTAAGAATATACATACAAAATAGTTTTCAAAATTTTATTACTAAAAAAAAAATATTGCAATTTTTTTACATAAAAAAGGAAAAAAACAACAACAGGTGTATTCTTCGAAATATTTTATTTTCATGAAAATTGCTTACATAATACTGTAGCTTAGGACATGTGTAGGTATTTCACTTGTGCTGAGCTATGACTATAAATTTCAATAATTCAAAATTCTTATTGAGTTATAGAAAATCGAAGAAACAATATATGTTTCTTTAAAAAATATCTACATGCTTTTGAGTTAAAATAGGAATAAATAAACTATTTAATCATACCTTAGAAAATTCATATCGAGGACTCCCAAGAATAAAATACTAAATATTTTAGCTGATTCTATTATTGATTTAAAGTTAAGACTTGCAGAGAAAAAACAATGATATTCATTCCAAACTAATTCAAACCCACAACATTTTATATGTCACTCCTGCATTATTTTAAATTGATTTTCTTTTAGCGCTACTTTTTTTTTCTGGAAGGTCTTGCTGATGGTATGAATGTCCTTTGGAGTTGGAAGCTAGAACAGTATCAAAGTATTTAAAGACATCAACTATAAACTGCCCAGGAATCACGTTTAATGCACGTTATGCCTTTAGTACTTCTTTACAAGTATCTTAAATGCATAAGAAATATATATGTTTCCAGAGCAAATGTTTCATTGATGATAAATACATATATTTCAGGATTATTTTACTCAAGCACCCATTCAAACATTCACAGGAAATCTGAGTTTTGCAATGGAAACCCTTTTTTTAGTAAAATTTGATTCCATAAGACAAAATATGTTGATTTAAGGGAACTAACAATGGGGTTTTAGGCAGGAATTTACATTTTACATTTTATCTTTGCTCCGTAAGCCTTATATCTTCTATATATGTATTTCACTGCTGAGTAACCCGGTGAGTCACCGTCACCGTAAATATATGAATACTTCAACTAGATGGAAGTAATCTGAGTAATATTTGGAAATTGAAAAATGCTGCTTCTAATTTTCTTAGTACATGTTGAACCAGGTGATTAACGCTAGAAGTTATTTTTGTTAGAAGATTTTGATCTGGGAAAAGCTAATCAAATTTTCCTTTTAATAACGAATTTGATTTTAAATCAATTGGACCAATTTTTGTGTTTCTACACATCTGCATTATATTTCGCTCACTAAGCAAAAATGGATTTCTAAAGACCAGAATACAGTTTTCTTCACTAGCAAAATCATAAGAATCTACCATCAAATAAAATATGCATTACCTTGATTTTTAAACATGTTTTATTACATTGCTATTATTCTCATCACATTCATCAATCTCTTTAAATCATGGAAATTGACTCAAATCCTCATTCTCTAATTGAGAGACGAATAATTTTAATTTCATTAAAAAATAAACTAATACTATACTAAGCTGAGATTTAATTTTTTCTCGTCTTATAGTTTAAATTTAGATCTCTGAGATGGCTAGTAATAGCAATTGAAATACAAAGTAAAATAACTTGTGGTTGTCAAATAATAGGGCTCAATCATTAGGCAGTTAGAACATATACTTCCGAACTTCAAAGAGAACTCACCTTTTCTTTCTTTAAGGAATGCATATTAAAAAAATAATTTTGACTTTAAACAAGATACGTTCCTATTTAAAATTCAATGTATTTAATTTCTCATGAGCGCTGGATTTCTTAAATTATTAGACTCTTTATGTATGTGTGGTTGATCGAACTTTCTTCGAATTGCACAAAAACTAAATTGAATTAGTCAAGGAAAAAAAATTGAGAAAACTAATATTTATTAATTTCTTAAATTTTTTTGGTTTCTTCATTTGATTATAAGAAAATAAAATGCATTTTTTTTTCTAAGAAGACTACACTCTGAAAAAAAAGATACTTATAGCATGTATAAATAAAAGAGTAATTATTTACTGAAACAATGGCAGCATCTTAAAGCTTTTGGGATTTGTTCTTTTTAGTAGATTACTTTCTTTATAATAGGCATAAATAATGAAACGATATACACACAAAAAATAAAAGTAATAAGAATTGTTCGTATTGAAAGAATTGACTGAAACCAGCTAAAAATAGATTGTTAAAGTGCCGAAACAGGACACAAAACGAACGAAGTTCATAAAAATATACTGACTTGAAATTTATATACATAAGTCAACTATTCGAATTACTAAATGTAATTATTAAGAAAAACACATTCAAGATCTTCAAAATTGATGAGGTGAATCAGATAGTTTATCATTTACAAATAGGCAGATTATTCATGAGTTGAATAGAACTTTATTATCTGCACGAGAATTCTAAATCCTTATAAACAATATTTTTTCCCTTCGAGGAATAAATTTTATATAAAAACAACCAAATAACATTCGGAATACTGATGTATTCTTTTTTTTTTTCTCTGGCGAGAAATTTTTTGTACTTTTCCTGGTGGAAATTTCATTTTTCTCCAACGATTTATGTAACTTTACGTTCCGGGTTGGAACAAACTTTTAATTCTATACTTTTAATAAATTTCTGCAATATAATTAAAATTGTAAGCAATGAGAGCATGTATTTACACCGAATATATGAAAACTCTCACCTGATATGATCCTGTCGACTGTACATGTAAAGCAAATTCCAATCTTAGGACGAATGGTTGAAAGGCGGTGAGAGTAGCCATGCAATGAATAACAAGTCCGTTTAGACTTTTTAAGCAGAAAAACTTTAATTATGTATTCATGTAGCACAATATACAAGTACATACAAGTATAACAAACATCTAACAAAAATATCATACACTGCTATTCACTTCAGCCAACATGCTATTCTTTTTTTCTCCTAACTAGCGGGAAGCTTAGTTGTTCCTCTACTCTTATAGAGTTCTCCCATTCATAGATCTTTTCTTAAAGTAAAGCAATTAACAAAATATAAGTGCAAAACGAATTTGAAGTAGTCCTGTGAAGACAAAAACATACGCCTTTACGTCTTTTGGAGAATTCTCGGCCATGCGGAACCATACGTTTGGTACATTTTGGAATCATTTCAAACAGGACAGATTTTACGCGCATAACGCTTAGCCTGTTAATATAATTAATCCCTCTGCAAAATTCAAAATATTTGCTATTCAGTATTTCATAAAGATATTTCAATAACATTGTTGATCTTTTGTAAGTAATTAAACACAAAAATGTGTAATGCATTAGAAACATATATAAGAACTATTTTTTACTTTATATATATATATACATACAGATGGATCACAAAATAATACGAACACCTGTGAAAAGGTATGACGTATTTCCCACCTGCAGTACAGCCGCGCCACCTACAATAGAAGTCTGCCACCTAGTGAGCATGAAGAGGAAGGTATCAGTCTCTCAAAAGCAGTCACCTGCTTTGCATACGTCTATCGAACTGTCTGTGATAAGTTGAAATGTCAAACCTGTCAGAGTTCCAAAAAAGATTGAGTGTTAGAGCGCGTTTAAGTGGAACCTCAGTTACAGAAGCAGCAAACCTTTTGGGGTTTACAAGAAGTACGTTATCAACTGTTATAACAGCGTACACGAAAGAGGATAAGACAACGTCTTCAAAGCACAACAATGGCCGAAAGTCAAAGCTTGCTTATAGGGATAGACGGGTCTTGAAGGGCATAATAGCCCGAAAGCACAAGCAATCGTTATCCGAGATAACATTCGAAATGAACAGTCATCTAAAGAACCCCGTTTCAACAAAAACTGTCGAAAGGAAACTTCAGGCTGCGAACATTTATGGCAGAGTGGAAATTCGTAAACCCTTGGTGACAGCCACTAATGCTTTCAAGCGACGCCAATGGTGCAGAGATCACAAAGGCTGGTCCCTACAGCATTGGCAACAGGTAATATGGTCAGATGAATCATCATTAACCCTATTTCAGACCAACGGATGCGGTTATGTCTGGAGAACGCTCAGAGAAGTGTTTAATCCTGAATGCCTCTTGCCGACTGCGAAGCATGGGGGGGGGGAGCTCCATTATGGTACGGGGTACGATATCTTAGCGTGGACTTGGACCACTTGTTATTCTGCATAGGAGAATCAAATCCAATCACTATCTAAGCATTCTAGGGGATTTTGTCCATCCTTTTGTCCAGACAATATTCCCTGAAAATCGACCACTTTTTCAAGACTACAACGCCTGTATCCACACTGCTAAGTGTGTTTAAGCATGGTTCGAAGAGCATGACAATGAAATTGAAAATCTTGCCTGGATCCCTCAGTCTCCGGACTTGAATGTTATTGAACATTTATGGGAATATTTGGAGTCCAAACTTCGTTCCCTATTTCCACCTCCATCCAGCCTTTCGGAATTAGAGACCGTTCTGCAGGAGGAATGGCTTAATATTCCTTTAATCCTTTAAGCAGTTTGCCCGTACAGTGTACGGGCTACCCGAAATTAGCCTCTTCTGGTTTACCCGTACGGCGTACGGGCATCGATATTTTCTCCTTCCCTTTTCTGGTTTGCCCGCATTTTTCATTATTGAAAGAGACTATTTAGTATTATTATTTTTCAACAGATGGCGTGGCTTGTCCATGTAAATGAAATGCTTTTCATCCGGGTTTTTCTATGTAGCGGAAAAGCGGGAACTTTTCTTTGAAATTTTTGTTCTACTGTATGCCGTGCTTGTGAATCTTATGGAAATTATGGATGGAATAGACGACGAAAATACTTTCTTATTAGATGATGAACTACATTCTGATACAGATACAGATATTTCTTCTAATTATTTGAATTATTCCTCAGATGACTCGTGCAGTGAGCTCAGCTCTGATGAAGATTTGAGTTCTTTTTTCTCTTCCCCTCTTGGAATTATATTATTTTATAAAAAGTGGAGGGAGAATCCACCAATCAAATTATTTATTTTAATTTTCTCTCTCACTTGGAGGGAAAATATATTCTTATGATATTTTGAATATCAGAAAATATATTCTTATGATATTTTGAATATCATAGTATGGTACTTAATTTATATGCAATAAAAAAATATGCCTTTTTTGGAAGCATTTCTGGTAAAATAATTGACCGCTTAAAGGGTTAAATATTGTCCATGACCTTTATGCATCTATCCCACTTCTCATTAAATCTGTACTTCAGTCAAAGGGTGGTCCAACCCCCTATTAATAAAAATTTTCCATTATTTCACAGGTGTTCCTACTATTTTGTCCTCCATCTGTATGTGTGTGTTTTTATAAGTATGTATATAACTTTAACTTTCATTACTAAATTACTTTTTTTTTCACTTTTCACTTAAAACATAGCTTCACTTATCTTTCTCATACTTTTACTTAATAAATTTTTTCCCTTACTAATAAACTTCTTCTGCTACTTTTTATTTCTTACAAACTTTTATTCCTTACTTTTCTTAGTAATAAATTTTTAACTAACGATATCTTGATTGTTACTTACTTTTCTTACTTTAGCTTACTAAGCTTGACTTAGCTTACATTCCCACGTTTCATTATATTTAGACTTCGTATGATATTAGACACATATTTGTTAAGTAATAATAACAACAGTTCCGTTATTCTTTTAAAACCTGTCGCGTTACCTTGGTGATCAGTGCTGATTCTTTTAAGCACTTTAATTCCCTAAGCGATCAACAAACTTTCGTGTGTTCAACTCGCTTACTTACACACTTAGATTGAAAAGGGTATGCCCTTTTGTAATATGGTTCTGATATGAGGAAGTTATTTAAGTGACACCTTACACTCACCCTTTTACAAAAACATACTGGACAGACTGTTTTTAAACACTGGATATAACATTCGGCCAATTCCTGAATTACATTCGTCCTAAATTGTACAAATTTGTAAAGAACACAAAATCTTTATACTCAACAAAATCCTTCATATATCATAACTACTGCATGTTAACATGGCCTATAGTATAACAAAATCACACTCCTAAATTACTCATAATTTCTTATTTAACCCTCCATGCGTTTTAAATTTTTGTGTAAAGCTATTCCTAAAATGGTCTACTTAAGCACAGCTAGAGGATAGGAAAAGATTTCTCTTTTCTATCAGAACATGTTCGAAAATGTAAGATACATCTGTTCCTTCCCTCTTTTAAGACTTGGGTGGTCGGCAACATCCCCATGGAGAGGAGGTTTTTATTACAGGTGGTGGTGTCTTTGTTTCTTTGAGAAAACTGGGTGATTACTCTTTCATAGCAGTTGAGTGGTCTTTAGCGAATCTTGCATAAAGGGCCGTTCCGTCGTTTGGGGTACAGAGGTGTTCACTTGAAAATTGTTCGCCCGATCCAATAAATCTCAGTAAAGCTACAGACTAATACAGAATAAAAAAAATAACCTTTGAAAAAATTAGCGAATTTAATGTTGCAAAATATTTGGTTACTTCAAGCAAAAGAAATTTCTTTTTCTTTCAGTCCTTTTTATATAAAAACATAAAAAAAAACTATTTTGATTTTGGTGCCTTAATTTCAGCCAGGAAATAATATTTGTTGTTGAATATCAGACCAAGAAAATATAATCCCTATATTCGTTGTTGAATTTTAGACCAAGAAAACACAAGCATGTTTATGTCTTAAAAAATAAGGTCATACAATAAGTTTCGGGCGTTTCCAGAAATGTCACTTTTAATACGTCACGCGTTTACTCATGTCTGTGATTAGTGGTATTGTAAGGTGACCAACTTTTTTTTTACAAAAAGAGGAGTAATAGTATAACATTAATACGATAGTTAGATTTCTGAAATAAAAAATGAGCTTTCTCCAATCAATTACATTTTTAATTTAAAATTGTATAAAGAGTGATTTTCTCATTTTTGACATAAATTTTAATCCTTAAGATTATAATTTTCTGTTCATTGAAATTTTTCGTCGTAAGTCTAAATTTTCTTTGCATAGCGCACTCACTTCAGAACAACATACTCTGAGCGAAAATGCCCTCTTTACATTAACATTTGTGCCAGTGTAACAAAGTACACATTCAATCAATAGTTTTAATTTTTAATGGTGATATATTCTTTTTAAAAAGGAAAATAGGAAAATACTTCTAACCACCTTCTATCAAAGTTGAGTTTTTCATCTTTCCGTTTTTTGTGTTTTTTATGCATTAAATACATATTCATATTTATCTTTAAGTGGAAACCTGTCATCGATAACTACATCTTTCATTTCAGTCAATTTAAAACAGTAGACTTAAAACAATTTAGTTCATTGAAGTTACTCAATGTATTCATAAAGAATTTTGTTAACAATTTTAACTTTCAGAAATGTATTCTTAATCCCAGGTTCAGAACTTTATAAAATTTTAAGTTTATTTTTAAGCAATAACGGCATGAATTCATCATTATATATCGTCCCATATTGTAAAACAAATACTTGAAATTTTACTATATTTAATTGCTGGTTAATTTCATAGAAAATAATGCCTGGTTGTGAAGGAAACAGATCATAAGTTTTGATATATCGTTTTGAAAGAATGTTTTCGTAAGTGTAGCGTATTTTTCCAAATTTAAATAATATGTCCGATGCATATCATATAATTGCAAAATGAGCTTAATTGACGGTAAAGAAGTTTGAATTGAAAATAATAAAAAGCTCATTACCAAAATTGTCATTTATACTTATTATTAATAAACTCTGGATACATCAAATCATTACTTAAATGTGCTGATGCTTTATTTAATATTAGGTATAATATTACGAACAAATTTTGAACTGAATTTTACTGTAAATATTTCAATGATTATTATAGATATGCTCATATATTTTTGCATACCGACGTTTTAGCATCTCAGCTTTGTTTCCATAAAAAAATTATTGTATTCACTAAATTTTTCTGCAGGTCTTGCTGATAATATTCAGAGTTTTAAGTCGAATTTTATAACACTTAAGTAATATATGAAAATTTGCTAGTGATGCATAATATTAAGATTTGAATTCAACATTTTAAATAGTCACAGATATTGTATTTATGTTAAATAATTTTTAACTGCATATACGCTATGCATAAATATTTTTTTCTGGAATTCAAATGAAATTCTTCTGGGTGGATTATATAAAAATCCTAGTTTTGGTTAAGATTACGAAAAATGTCCGGATTTTAATTGTACTTCATTTTTACTGTAACAGAAAGTAAATTACGAGAGATTTTACACAAATGGTTATTTTTTAAGTTGTAATCTTCGAATAATTAAAAACCAAAAGTATCTAAACGTTTAGAGTTGACAGTTATGCATATAAACAAATAAAAAGGCTCATACACACTTTTAATTCCTAATTATTTGAAGATTCAAGTTTAAAAATATAAATTAGAGGAGAAATGCCATTTATCTTTTTCAAAGAAATTGAAGTTCAGCTATTTAAAATTCAGATACAGTTCGGTATCTCAACAATAATAAACTAAGTATTATATGTAACCTGTCCTGAAATTCTGGCTTTGGAACTATGAAAAAACTTTTGGATGCAAAAAAGTTTGGTTTTTTTCCAGTTTTTATTTTTACCTATTCATAAGAAAAAATATTCTAGGTAATATATATTACACAAAAGCTTAATTATTATTCATTTGTTTTAGTTGAAAGTTTAAAACATTTCAAAATTTGAAGCGTTCAACATTTTCACATCTTATAATGAAATAATCATTATTTTAAAAACTGAAATTATTGATTCAAATAAGACAAATGAAACAGTAAAAAATATTCATTAATTTTATATATTACTTGAAATAAACAGATATTTTACGGATATTTATTCAGTGATATTTTTAGAGATTTTAAAATATTTTCTAGAAACTTAATTCCTTTCGCTAATTTTAATGTGAAAAAAAGGGGAGTTAACCATTCAAAGAAGGCTTAGACAAAATGATTAGTCCAACTATTTAAAAAAGCACATTCTCCCCTATAGCCACAATTTGTTAAGGCGTCAAATCAACGATAATCAAAAGTGAGTACAAAATCTTTTTCATTCTTCAAAGGAACTTTTTGATTCATTTAAGAAATTGGTTACATCACGAAAATTCTATATCAAATTATGTGTTTAATTCAAATGCAAAAAATAAAATCTCAAGCCAATCTGACTCACAGACGCTTACTGATGCCCAGTGCTATTATGGACGAGGATTGCAAAAAATCTTCCCTACCCCCATCCTTTTGAACAAATGTTTCAACCGTAAGGGCAAGAGCAGGATTTCCTAATGAGGCATATAATTTCCTGACAGCGGTCACTGTGTGTCCGTAACCCTCCGCAATTATCCATAAAGATGCTAAACCTTTAAGGGGACTTAGTACCTTACGAAATCAAAAGTAGAACATTTTGACAAACTTTTTTCAATTCTTCATAAAACAATAACTTTTGCTCATTTCAGTATGAAATTTTGCCAGTTTGTGTAATAAAGTGCATAGTTTAAAATATTGGGTCAAGTTTTGCTTTTAAATTAATATATTTTCTTATACAACATGAAATATGCATTCAAAAATTTGAAAAATAAATTAGCTTACCTTACGTTACCCACAAGATAACTTTTGAAAGATGTACAGTAGAACCATAATTCTTATACCAAATTAAAGCTAAATAATGACCTTATTCTGTAAACCTCAAATTTTAAATTTACCTTACATTAAAAAAAATTGAAAAATTAAAAAATTATCAAGTTTGTATTTAGTAACTTTTTTTTTCATGTATCATGTTATAAAATAAAATCTAATCATCCTATTAACAAAATTGAGGATTATATTATCTATAACGATAAATATTATCTATTTTTCACACAAAATGTATGGTACCTAAATTATTATTATTATTACAACTAAGAAGAAACTGCTTTTAACACAAAGATGTTGGAATTCACTGTGAACTTTTACCTTCTTATGTAAGCATTATTACTTTAAATTTTGTCATTTTAGAAAACCTTGTAATGAATGCACTATTCTACCCGAGTTTTTTTTTTTTTTAAAAAAACTTTGCCATACAATTTCTGAATAACTGAATATTTTCCTGTTTAGATGTATTATATTATTTTTACTATATTCTTATTATTTTTACAAGGAAAAAAAAAACATTTAAATAGTTTCCACACTTGTATTATTCATTCTATAAGACTTAAAAGGAGCGTTAATGATGAGAAAGTTAATACATTTTCTGAATCAAAAATAAATTTAACAATCGAAGTCAGACTATATTATTTAAGTTTATCATTTTTTTGTACTTATTAAAAAGTTTAACATGTTTCTGAAAAACTTATATGAAAATCACCAGTTCATGCTGTCTATTACGTATATGACGATAGGAATTCTTTCTTTTCGTAATTTTTTTAGCACTTGAACTAACCACCCAAAAATTGGATTTAAATGAAAACATCAAACTCTAGTATTTGTGTCGAATAATAAATTTATTTTTTATAATGTTAATACAGCTAACTATCAAGTTAGATTTTTTTCTAGCAATACTGTTTATGTGAACCCTGAGCAAAGAAACCCTATGAAGTCCCTTCCCTGTTTATTCAACTCATCGCTTTGTACAATGTATATTTTTAAAGAGAATTTTGCCTTAAGTTTGGCCCGAGTTATTTTAATCTTACTGGAATGTTATCTACATATGAACAAGCTAGTTGTGTTTATATTCAAGATAAATTAAAGGATTTTACACAACTTAAAATAAATGTAGCTAATACAATCTGAATAAATTGGGGGAAAAATTAATACTAGGTTCCTCTTCTTACACGCAAAGTAGTGGGATCGGATATTACTTAGTTTAATTAAGCGCATTAATTGGATTAATATATTCTGAATACATTAGTTTGTTTTGCTTAATTTAGAACATCTTAAATTATAAAACAATTATATTGATAAACAATTAGTAGATTAAAATTATTTATAATACTGCTGATTTTGAATATCAAGTTAGAATTTCTAAATAATTTTTACATGAATAGGAAAATAATTTTATGTCATATTCTTACTTATTGAACTTGACTACATTCTTTGAAACCAATCAGCTTATACTCAGCATTTTTCCAAAATTTCTATCTATATTTTTACTAATGTATAGAAAAAATTGATTGAGACTTTGAACATTAATGGTAAATATTATCTATTTTTCGCATAAAATGTATGGTAATGGAATGATTATTTTTTAAACTGCCTTTCTCAAAATTTTCGAAAAATAGGTGCTAACTTTGCCTGAACATAATTCCTTTATCTTTCAACATTTTACAAAACACTATAATGATTAAAATATTTTTCTATAAAATTTTTTGTTGCACTTTGTCTTACATTTTCTTTATATTTCGCTGTTTAGATAAATTACATAGATTTTATATATTTAGATAGTTTTTTTTTTATTATTATTTTTATTCATTTACTTAATTATAATTAGTTTTATTTAATGAATAATTTAATAATGTGAGTTTAATCTTAACTTACTACCATAACGACACATGTTATCTTATCTTTGGATTCTGAAGACATGTTGAGTTAAAATTTCTTATAATGGTAAATGTTGGAGGAGATATGAGAACACGTGAGGAACTTTGATCTGTTTTCTAGGAATGCTATTCGATATTCTTAAAAAGAATGACATTGATAGGGGAGAAAACATACAATTTCTATTTTTATGCATTTAATACCATTATGTATGTAAGCAGAAAATTTTGAAATATACATTAGAATTCAAATAAATAACTTACAATGTAATATTTTAACTATGTGTGACAAAATATGATGATTAATTTTTCGTTGAATAATACTAATTACATTTTTTTCTAACATTTATTTATTAGGATTTAATTAGAGAAAAATCGTTATTTAACCAAAACACAAAACAAAAAAAACACAAAGACAACAATTCATGTTTCTACAATTTTTGATAAAATTGACATATTTTTTAAAAAAATCCCTCTAACAGTACTAACAAACGAGTAAGTAATGCACTTTTCATTTGTAAGCAAAAATGGCTACTGCTCTATTCGAAGTACATTATTGTATGGTTATAAAATTACAGATGGGTTTTCTTTTAAGTAGTTAAGTAAATATAATTTATTCTTGAATTTGTCTGAAATATATTTTTGGAAGCTTTTTTTTGAAATTTATTGCTTTTTCAAAAAATTATATTTAAAATATTTTTATTTTTCTAACATGAAACATGTTATGTTTAAAATTTTCTATAATATTAAAAATGTATTTTCTACTTAAAAATATTATTATATAAAAAATTATTTAATTCTAAAAAAAACGTTAAGTTTAATTTCTTACATTCTAGTATTAAAACTGTTAAGTTTAATGTATATTTTTATTTTCTAACAATAAGAAAAAATCTTAAAGTTTAAAAAATTTTATTTTCTTATAATTAAAATAATATTTTTTTTTAAAATTTATTTTATAACATAAAAAATGATTAACATTTTATTTTAAAAACTATATTAATTTATTTTATTTTATTTTTCCAACATTAAGAAACTATTATGTTTTTGAAAGTTTATTTTTCTAACAATAAAACTATTTAACATTTTATTTTATAAGTTATATTAATTTTTTTATTTTTATTTTTGTAACATTAAGAAAAAATATTCTTTTTATGAAAATTTATTTTTTCTAACATTAAAACTGTCTAACATTTTATTTTAACAGTTATATTTTTAATTTTTTTTCTAATTTTAAGAAAAAAAATATTTTTCTATCATTAAAATTGTTTTATATTTTATTTTCCAGTATTAAAAAATGTATACTTAATTATAAGGAATGTTATTTTAAAATTTTATTTTTTAATATTAAAAATGCTTTTTTTTTAATGTAAAAGAACTAAAGTGATTTATTTAAGTTTTAAAAAGACAAATTTTGAAATATTATATCAGAACTCTAAATTATACTGCATGTAAATTAGACTTATAATTGAAAAATGACTACTGAAATGGAGATTGCCAAACAGAAGAGGAAAGCAGCCAGATCTACGTATTCGAAGACAGTCAACAAATTACAAGAAATACTGTCCGCTGAAAATCCAGATGTAGATGATTTAGAAATTCACCTTGATCAGCTTACGGAAAAGTAAAAGGACTTAAAGACATCGGACGAGATATTCCTCAACTTACTTCAAAAGAAAGCTGGCATTACTCATGCTGAGTATAAAAAGGAATACGAAATCGCACAGGATTATTATGAAAAGTCATCTACGTTTAAATTCAAGGTTAAAATAGCCATAGCTACGGCCGAAACTGGAAACGAAAGCTCCGCGTCTCCTAACCCGACTTGGAGTCCTGCTGACGGTGCAAATGCCGCTGCGAAAGCGAAACAGAATTGGCATGAAATTCGACTGCCTCAGTTCGTTGGAAACCCACGTAACTGGTTGACATTTTGGACTCAATTCAACAAAATACACGAAGATTTAAGAATAGATGTACGCGACAAGTTTCAATATCTTCTTCAATCCATGAAGCCGGACTCCATAGCAAAACAAATATTAGAATCTCTCCCAGTGACGGAAGCCAACTACAATAAAGCAATTGAATATTTAGAGGTGCGTTTTGGAAAAGAGAGCATATCGATACAAATGTAAGTGCGAGAACTCTTGAAACTGGGCATAACTGACAAAACGAAGATAGATTTCCTGACTCTGTACGACAAACTACAGACTCAAATTCGTATCCTTGAGTCCCTAGGACAGGGATGGTGAACCAATGGCACGCGACACAATATTTTGGGCACGCCACCGATCACAAAGTTCACTATGAAGCATATTACGAAAAAACACGAGTGATCCTACGCTACGGAGTGTTAGGTCGTCGGGGTGTGTGGACAGGAGCGCGCTCGTTAGTTATTGTAGTTAAATCGTGGACTAAAATTGCTAGTGATGCATAGTTTGCTTACGCATATTATAATAGTCACTTTCATGGACACAACTGTATTTCAAAGTTTATTTTTGTTATATTTACTATTTTTAAACATTATTTAATATGGCTAGTTCAGCAAAATATCAAAAAGTGCAGATAATAAGTGTAACAGCGAATTTCAAACTTGGTGGACTGAGAAATATATCATGGCATTATTAGTAAACGCGACAACGCAGTGTGTGTTTTATGTTCTGGAACAGTGGTATGTCGAAAATCGTCTGTGAAACGGCATTTTGAAACAAATCACAAATTCGTTAGTCAAAAAAGCGAACCAGAGTAAAAGGAGTTAATTGCAAGTGCAATGAAAGACAAAATTAAACAGTCGACGTCTATGTTGGAAAAAATTGTCAGACGAGCACAGCAAATTACTCGGCTGCAAATTTCATGTTGCTCGAAATAGTAAACCTTTTCAAGAGTTTTTGAAGGAAGCTTGGTTATCATGCGTGCCCTCACTTTTTGATGATTTTGATAATACAGATAATTCAGCGCATCAAAGATACTCCTCTATTAGAAACACAAAAAAAAGAAAAAAATCTTAAAACTGTGCGGAAATGCAGCAGATCAACAAAAAATTTACATTAACTCCACTCCTTGTATATCGTTATGTCTTGACGAAAGCACTAAAGTCACTAAATTTGCACGGTAAGTTGTTTTTGCTCGATATTGCGTAGAAAAAGTCATTAAGGAAGAATTAAATTCCATAACAACGTTGCTAACAACTACAAAGAGCACAGATATTTATTCGGCTGTTATATCAACCATAATTCTTATACCAAATTAAAGCTAAATATATAATGACCTTATTCTGTAAACCTCAAATTTTAAATTTACCTTACATTAAAAAAATTGAAAAATTAAAAAAGTTATCAAGTTTGTATTTAGTAACTTTTTTTTCATGTGTCATGTTATAAAATAAAATCTAATCATCCTATTAACAAAATTGGCTTGTATCAACCCATTAAATGAATTTTGATTTCCTATTTTTATTTGTCTGCTTAGAAGATTATTTATATAATAAAATGGGTTATGGGTTGATACAAGTCATTAACACTAAATGCACAATAAATTTTTAATAAAATGAAGCTATATTTAAATGCGAACACTATTACACATTTTAAATTATCAAAAGTCATACAAATTATAAAACATTAATTAATATACACTTCTTGATTTCAAAATGATTAGAATTAACAAGATATTCTAAATGCAAAAAAATGATAAGAACACATGATACAACACAAATATGTATACAAAGAAATCTAGAGTACAACTATACGTTCAGTAATAATTAACAATGCCAACATTTTGCATCATTCAATTTCACTTCATACTAGTGAAGTGGATTGAATTCAGTTATCTCTCCAGGATCACTCCAACGCGTAGAACTTGAATCAGGTATAAATAAATATAGCCTTTCGCCCATCTCAAAGCTTTTTGGACAAGCTTTGCAATCTCTTAAAGCTTTTTGGAATGAAATATCTTTCGTTAGCTTCTTTCTTTCCAGAGGTAATTAATATCGCCTGTTCTACTCTCAAAAACCATCTCCAAACTCAAGTTCTTGTAAGTAGTCCACCACAGATTTTCCCAAGTTCAATGGAATTGCAGTATCGCCTCACCAGCTTGAATTACATACATTAACTGGACCGGACAATGAAACTATGAGTTAATAAATCGGGGTTAAGAAAAAGTAAGCCGCTGGCTTAAAATTTAATTCACCATAATATTTTTCAACCCCTGTAACTTAACTGCGAGTTTCCAAACCTGGGCTTGCTGATTGAATCTTATCCGTCAAAACAGATCCCGTGATCTGGAATGACTTCCTTATATGTTTTAGCTGTACATATTTATACATCAACTTC
Source organism: Nephila pilipes (assembly GCA_019974015.1). NCBI lineage: Eukaryota > Metazoa > Arthropoda > Arachnida > Araneae > Nephilidae > Nephila > Nephila pilipes. The sequence goes on along the minus strand of BMAW01032084.1, from coordinate 46,220 downwards.
ATTTCGATTAATGATTGTATTTCTTACAATTATTCAATTAAAACAGGCAGGAAATAATCTTACCGTATTTTTATGATTCATTTGTTTTATTCTCGTTTAATTGTGTTCCTAAAATGTAACTCGTTTTAGTAAGCGAAACTATAAATTTGGCCTTTGTTGATATAATTGTGATGTAAGTTTAAAGTTAACTTTTGCTCCAAAAAGCATATATCTTAAGCCGTTAGGGTTTATTGAGTTACTTCCACATTTATGTTTTGATTAAACTTATTTTGCATTCCAAAATAGAATAACTATTTTCGCTAAATAAATATATTTTTGCATCAGGTGTTCATCGGTAGATTCTAACACGTAAAAATGAAGGCCTTATCATCTATTCCAGTATAGCAGTTGTTCAGAACTGTTGAAACAAATGTGAATAATTAAACAGTGACTGAGCATTCCTGAATCATAGTATCCTCTCTGCTGGAAAACACTTTTCATTTCTCATATGCATAATTATATTGTATCATTTATAAACTCATTTATGATTAAAGCAGTTATAATCTTATACTTTGAACTATATTTCTTTTTTTTATCTGTTTTACAAACAAAATCAATTTAATCACAAGTTGATTATAATATTTTAAAAAAAGAATCAACAGTATTGAAGAAAATTCATTAATCATTCAGAGATACCTAAAAAAGATATGTGAATAGGTAAACTCCTTATACTATTTCAAATTCAATACTTTTCTAGTATTAAAATTTTACGAATTTTTTTCCATTTTCGCATATAAAATACAATATTTTTTAATCAAATATATTTTTTACTATATGGTAAAATAAAAAATGAAGAGAAGAAATTAAAATTTAGACTACGTGAATAAGAAGACACATACAAAAACTTATACGAATGATAATCAATCTAATTTTTAAAAATATGTATTAAATGCTACTTTTTAAAACTGTATTCATAACAGAAATGAGACTTTAGAAAAAAGCTTAATATAAATATCAAGTCCTTTTGAATTACGAGGTCCGTCGCCAATAGCCTTCGTGTTGCTTCTAGTGCGACGTTAATAAAACAAAACTAAACCAAACCTTTTGTATAATATCTGATTTATCTTATATGGTCTATTGAATAATAAATATTAACTCGGGATTCCAACAAATTAATGTGATAGGATTGTAAAAATATTAAAAAAAAATGTTTAATATTTTGAATAAAAGGGCTGGTTAATATGTTCAACTTTATCCTATGGTGAAAATTTATTAATGTTTTTACAATTTAATGAATTATATGTAATTTTAGAACTTGCGTCATTTCTCGAATATAAAAGAAATTAATTTATTATTTATTCTATGTGAATGAACTTTGGAGTTAATGTCATGGAATAAAATTTGAATATCCAGCAACAAATACTTAAAAAATTGAAACATTTTGGCTCTAAAATACATTTTAAATTTGTATTTAAATTAAAAGTATGTTCTTTAAGAAAAGCATATTCTGAAATATCTTATTTCTACCTTAAAGTATCTGAAATTCTTTGCAAGCCGTTAAGAATAATTTCGAAGAAAAGCTATTTTTATCAACAATTTATTCTGAGTGTATATATCATCATTTATTATTGGCACACAGTATTATTTAGACTGAAAAAGTGATGTAAAACAAATTTTCAAAAATATTAAAACCTTAATATTTGAAACAAAAACAAATATCTTAAAATATAAAAGATACAAAGAATATATAAAACTTTATCCCTTAATTAAAAGACAGTTTAAATTATATTAACTTACACTTATGAAGCAAAAAAAAAAAAAAAGAAGAAATAGAATTTTTCTCGAGCATTATTCAGTGTAGTCATCTGAAAAACAAATGCCCTGCAAAATGGCCCAAAAATATTAACATTTTACTACATTACTTTTTGAATACTATGGTGATATTCTAAACCTCTGACAATAAAGTTCGGTGAATAGTCCTGTAATATTAATGTAGGTGAAATATTAACAAAAGTTACCTTACTGTCCTTCGAAATAGTCACCTCCCATAACTATGCACCGCTGAGATCTGCTGTACATGTCCAGGAAACTTTTCATAAAGTATTCTTTTGGGATTGAGTTCAAAAGACTCGTAAGGTTTCGTTGTATGTCAGGAATATCGTCAAATCTCTTTCCTTTCAAAGCGAGTTTGAGTCGTGGGAATAGGAAAAAGTCTGGAGGATTGAGATCTGGAGAGTATGGTGGATGTTCAACTTGCCCCACCCCCTCTTTTGCCAGGAATTGTTTGACGATATTGGTTGTGTGAGGATGAGCATTGTCGTGAACAAAAAACCATGAGTCTTGTTATGCGCACTGGGGTCGTACCCTGCGTAGACGTTTCATGAAACGGGTCAAAATTTCAATATACCTTGCAGCATTCATCGTCGTTCCCTCAGGTAGAAATTCTTAGTGGATAGTGCCTTAACTAACAAAAAAGGTGATGAGCATCGCTTTGATGCGAGATTTTTCTACTTTGACCTTTTTCCTAATGTGGTGATGCAGGAGAACGCAGTTCCATACTTTGCCGTTTCGTTTCAAAGTCACACCTGAGACACCAAGACTCATCTTTAGTGACAATACAGTTCAAGAAATTTGTTGTCGCATCCGCCGTTTCGACAAAATCCTGCGAAGCCTCTAAACGAGCCTGCTTCTGATCGCCAGTCAAGTGATGTGGCACTAGATGACAACACGGTTTACTCATAACTAAATTCTGAGTAACGATTTGTAACACGGATTCACGGTTAATCTGCTGTTTATGAGCTATCATACGCACAGTTAATCGACGATCTTTCGTGATTAATTTCCTCACATTCTCAATGTTTTCGTCACTAACGGTGGTTGCCGGTCTTCCGCTAAAGGGGGTTGTCAGAAACACTTTCCCTGCCTTCTCCGAAACGGGAGAACCACTCTTACACACATTTCATGGACTGTGCTTGATCTTCATAAACATATACCAGCAACGCATGAGTTTCTTTCGATATCTTGCCAAACTTAAAATAAAACTTTAAATTGATCTTTTGTTCCTTCATTTTTCTGTAAAAACCAACGCACTAAACAAGAACTTTGTAAAACATGTCTTACATGGAATACATACGACACTCAACGGAACAACAGTGGGGGTAGATGGTCAACACCTGCCGTTACGCAGGTTTTCACCAGTGTTGCCAGATCGGCTGTTCTGACTTTATTCACCCAACTTTATTGTCAGAGGTTGTATTTAAAAAAAAGAGTTAAACATAGCTTACATTTGCCGTTTTAGAAATTTTAGATCAAACTAAAATAAAAATAATTCAGACAATCACTTTTGTTTCATCTTGGAAAAAATAAAAAAGATACACTCATACAATGAATGTTACACAGTATCTGACAAATATCGTCTACATCATAGAGAAATATTTACTTATATGAAAATGTTTGACATGAATCTATTATAATTCTTAAGAAAATTTCGGATTTTACATACTTTAAAGAATTAAAGTCACGAAGTAAGTCACTAAATATATGATAACAAAGTAACGTTACGAATTTAGTCAATACATAAACAATTACTCATATGAAGATCATTTAAGAACAGATAAACAGCAATTACTAAGACGTAATAGAATCTTTTTTGAAAACACAACAATACAATATTTCAAATATGCAGCGTTTTAACATTATATAAGTATTTTTGCATGAATTATTCATTCAAATTTGAAATTCGCAAAACATAAACCAACAAATATAACAATAATTCTTAATGTAGACATGTGGAACACCTTTAACAAGAAAGTAATCGATTCTATTCTGTATTCAGGCCACCGAGTAATGGGTGTCGAATTAAATAGCTAATATCTATTGGTCTCAATTAGGCTTTCTTTTACAGACATCCCGTTTGTACGCTCGTTTTCCATTAATTCAATGAAAAGCCTTTAACGAGGGAATGAATTCTTCATAGGAGTGTTGTGATGTGGAGGCTTTTTCATGCAGGATATCAAAACAAATAGTGTAAATTTAACTTCTATATGTTTTGATGGGATAAAAACTAGAAATACAGAAAATATAACTGGATCGAGGATAAACCTAGCTTTTAGATAAAATAAAAGATTATACATATTACGATTATTAAATAAATCACACGAGCATTTGAAATAATTCATGCGGAAGAAAGAAAAAAAATTTTTTTAATTCAGTTAATATAAAGTGTAAAATGAACAGCAAATGCCATAATAATATAAAAATGTCTTTTTTATAACAAATTATTAAGAAATCAGTGTTAAGGAACATAAACCTTTCCATATTCAAGAGTAGTACATATGTTTATTCAATACGTTTTATTTAGAAATTATATTAAATTAGTTGTAAGATTAATGTTTAATTATTTTTATATATTTTATACAAAATGACATTTTATCTTATAGAAACCAAGCTCATGTTAATATAGGTTTATTTATTTACGTAACGGAAATATCCGAATATAAAACATCTACATTTTTTTCATAATACTGTAAGCTGTAATGCACACATTTAGGAGATATGCTTTGTATTCAACAGCAATAAAACAGAAAGTTTGATGATTACAGAATTCCTATTTTAATAATAGGCAATTTTAGATCCCGTCACTTAATAATACCTTAGTTCGTAAACGAATTCTCATAATAAGGACCATGGTGTATAAGGATATATCTTCAAAAAGTGGATAAGGGTAAGCTGACTACAAGAACAAAAATATTATCTGTTACATATTGTACAATGTTTTATTTATATGAAAACATTTTGCAGAAAAAAACTTTTCATACTACAATTTTCTAAAAGCTATTAATAATGTAATAAATTTAAACGTATGAATTAACCGAGGTAGTTGGAATTCTCAGATTTAATAAGTAGTTAACTCTACTTGTAAAATATGATTAAAACAAGTAGAATTCCACACACAAAACTTGTGTAGTTTGTCCAATATAGGTGTTTGATAAACGAACGAATAACATAAATGAAACATTTATATTATGTATGATGAATTGATTTAGTTCTTCAAAAGTTTTTTTTTTTCTACTCCAATGTGCTCCTTAGAGATTTTAAAATAATCAAAATTAAAGAATTTTGACAAGTATCGGTATTTAAGCCTTAGCGAAATGAGTAACGTACCATAGTAGCACATGAGTAGTAAGCGGCGTAAAACGGGGTACGGAAATGACGTCAAACTCCCCCCCCCGCCGACTTTATGCGTTTGTCTGGATATACTGATAAGGTTATCATGTGTACCTACTGTATCGATAAGGGCCCCCACCTCTTTATCTTTGGGATTGTTATTTACGGAGTGATAAGCTCGTTGTGTTGGTATACAAGTGCTATTCTAGATAAATGAATATAATTGGAATAAATAAATTAAAAGTATTTTTACTGAAGATAAATTAAAAGACTTTTTACACGAATTAAAAGAAATTTATTTTGAATAAATGATTCTCTTTTGTGCACGAAATTGGATCGGATATTTGCTTAGTACATTTTTTTCGTTTGAATGAACAGAATGAATATATCTTAATCTGAATTGATTGAAAGATATTTTTTTTTTTGATTTCTTCGCATAAGCTTGATGAATTCTATATTATTATTTTTTATCCTTTTTTCTTTCTTTTCAAGGAACTGAATGAATATATTTTGAAGGAATTATACTTGAAAATTTTTTTTTTTTTATTGTCTTACATAAAGTTACTTGTACTTGATTAAGTATTAGCTAGATGAAGTTTAAAACTTTTATATATGCGTAAATTGTATCGTATCAATATGATTATTATTTTTACAACTGAAATATTTTGAAGGAATTAGTTGAAAACATTTTTTTTTCTTATTATGTCTTACGTAAAGTTACTTCTATTTGATTAAGTATTAACTAGATGAAGTTTAAAACTTTTATATATGCGTATATTGTATGGTATCAAAATGATTATTATTTTTACAACTGAAAAGAAAATCTTTTTTTAAGCAACTGGTTGTTTATTTTATTTTACTTATTTTGCAATTTTACCTCCTTGCTTAAACATTTATTAATGTATATATCTTAACATTTTAATAAAACTCAAATGAATAGACTATAAGAAATACACTTTTAAATGAAGGGGAAATGAAATTTAATTAATACGAAATTAAAGAAATATTCAGTAAGCTTATTTTTTCTTATATGCATATATTTTTTTAACAGCATTTTTATTTATTTCAATGAATTAATATATTCCGATTGATTTTTGTTTACATTAAAAAATCATAAATTCTAAAATAATTACATTTGGTCATCAGTAAGTTAATTGGGGAAAATTATTTTTACCGTTAATATTTGAAAATATCATGTTAGAATTTTTACATTGCATTTCTAACAAATATTGTATATTATCTGGATAGGAAAACGAGTTGAACCTCTTTTGAATATGAAATTCTAGAAATATTTGGTAGATTTATTTTTAAAATGATTTTACAACGATTGTTTTTTACTATAATAATTATTTTTTTCTTTAATGATAACTTCTTGAATTATTTTTCCTTTAACACACAAACAAACACACACTTATTTAGATTTTTCGAAAACTCACTTCTAACTATCTTTTTTAATATTCAACAAGTTTATTTCTTATATCGTAATAACTCAAGTTAATATTTTTCATATATGCATTCTTTTTCTAACAATGTTTAGTTAAATGAGTTAACTGAATAAATTTAGATCGAATTGCTAAGTTTAAAAAACCTAAATTATGAAATGATTACATTGATCTACTGTAAGTTTAATGAAAATATACTGATAATATTTGAAAAACCATGAAGTTAGAATAACTACAAACATTTTTTTCTAAACGAATTTTATATGAATAGGTAAAATAAATTTAAGACTTTTCTATTTGTAATCAATGAGTTTTAATTATATTATATGAAACATTACTTTTTAAATTTTCTGATAAAGAGAAAAAATGATTTAAACTCTAAATAATAACTATAATATTAGCTATTTTTCGTTCAAAATGTATGGTATCGAAATTATTATTATTTTTACAACTGAAAAGAAACTGCTTTTAACACAAAGGTATTGGAATGCACTGTGAACTTCTACCTTCTTATGTAAGCATTATTACTTTATATTTTATCCTTTTAGAAAACTCTGTATTGAATGCACTATTCTATCCGAGATTCTTTTTTTTTTAAAAAAACTTTGCCTTACAATTTCTGATTATCTTAATATTTTTGCTGTTTAGATGTATTATATTATTTTCACTATATTCTTATTATTTTTATAAGGAAAAAAAAACATTTAAATAGTTTCCACACTTGTATTATTCATTCTATAAGACTTAAAAGGAGCGTTAATGATGAGCAAATTAATACATTTTCTGAATCGAAAATAAATTTAACAATCGAAGTCAGACTGTATTATATTATTTAAGGTTATCTTTTTTTTGTACTTATTAAAAATTTAAACATCTTTCTGAAAAACTTATAATGAAAATCACCAGTTCATGTTGTCTATTACGTATATGACGATGTGAATTCTTTCTTTTCATAACTTTTCTTAGCACTTGAACTAATCATCCAAAAAAAAACTGGATTTAATATGAAAACATCAAACTCTAGTATTTGTGTCGAATAATAAATTTATTTTTTATAATGTTAATACAGCTAACTATCAAGTTAGATTCTTTTTTCCCCTAGCAATACTTTTTGTGTGAACCCTGAGCAAAGAAACCCTATGAAGTCCCTGTTTATTCAACTCATTGCTTTGTACAATGCATATTTTTTACAGAGAGTTTTGCCTTAAGTTTGGCCTGAAGTATTTTAGTCTTACTGGAAACATATGAACTAGCTAGTTAGGTTTATATTCAAGATAAATTAAAGGCTTTTACATAAATTAAAATAAATGTAGCTAATACAATCTTAATAAATTGGGGGGGGGGAATTAAATACTAGGTGCCTGTAGGAATGCTCAGGTGAAATATCTTATCACTGATAAAACTAAAGTTTACTGATCTATAGAAGCGGGATTTCCAAGGGTTATGTTGGTTTTACTGTGAGAATGTTCTGATAAAATATATAATCGTTGATACAACAAAGAGGAGGTTTACTTAATCTTGGAAGAAAGATTTTCTGAAATACTTTTGTTAACTAAAATGTTGGGAAAGTTCTGGTAAGACTTAACGAGGGGGAGATATCTACTAATTCCTGAAAGAGGGATTTTTTCTGAGAAATGCTAAATTTATTTCTGAAGACATGCTGATATAATATATCTTATTATAGGTAAACATTGGAGGAGATATGAGAACACGTGAGGAACTTTGATTGTGTTTGAAAATGACGCAGGCGTTTTACGAGTGATATGTTTGGCTGAAAATAGTGTATGATATCAAACATTTTTTTAAATATTAATGGTCTGCAACGTCAATCTATCTATTGTGTTTTAAAATCTTCTTGAAAAAATTATACGAAACGTAACACGACGCAAAGCAATTGGTATAATTGTGACTATTTTGTTATTGCGAGGTCCAACCATTTGGAATCGGAAAAATCTGAGCACATTGAAACGGTAATCGAGCGAGAAGGATTGCTTTTGGAATATCGAAAGCTTTATACGACCCAACAAGCTAACAAAATTTTTGTCAGTTTGGAAAACCAAATCGAATATTTACCAAAGAAGCTCTCTACGTTAATAATCAATGGTAAAAAATGTGCAGTTCCCCGACAAATTGCACCTTACGGTGATGACGGTGTAATATACATATTTTCTAAAACCGAAAATGGGTGACAGTTTTGGAGGATTTGATGAAAGTAGCTGATCAACTGATCGAAAAAGAGAAACATTTAAATTTTTGTCTTGTCAATCGATACCAGAATGGAAAGGACTCGATCGGGTTGCACAAGGACGACGAAAAGGATTTAAATGCGGAATATCCCATCGTTACATTTTCTTTCGGTGCCACGCGAGATTTAGTGTTTAAAAGAAGAGGTAACGAAAACGTATACTTACCTTTAGAACATGGAAGCGTGTTGTTGATGCATCCTCCCACGAATCGGTTCTGGTATCATGAATTACCCAAGAGAAATCGATTGAAAGATGCGAGAATAAGCTTAACTTTTAGAAGAATTGAAAATGATGTTTAATTTTTGTACCCCTCGCCTACCTGCCTATACCAAACAAAATACAAAAAGTACTTGTTATTACATGTCTTTAGCAGATGTTTTTAAAATTTTAATAAAAATAATTTTTTATATTTATTCTTGTGTTTGTCTGAAATCATTACTTATACATGTAATTTTTAAAATATTTTTTTTAATTAATTTTAAAATTTTATTTTTTTTTATTTCTAAAAGTATGATTTTAAATTCTTGTTTTAACTGCTTACAAAAAAAAAAGCATTTTGCATAAAAATTTGTTTTTTAACATAAAAATAAAAAAAAAGTTATACTTAATTTTCTTCTAACATTAAGAAAAAAAAATAAGTTTTTAAAAATTCATTTTCTCTAACATGAAAATGAAAAGTTATGCTGAATTTTTTCTAGAAGAAAAATATTAGTTTATAAAAATCTAAAATTAAAATTGTTTGATATTTTATTTTTAAATTTATGCTTAATTTTTCTAAGATTGAGGTAAACGATATTTTAAAAAATTATTTTCTAACATTAAGAAGAAATAGTGCATGTTTTTTAAAAAAATTATTTTTTCTACCATTAAAATTGTTTAACATTTTATTTTAAAAAAGTTATGTTAATATTTTTATTTTTCTAACATTAAGAAAAAATATTCTGTTTTTAAAAATTTATTTTCTAAGATAAAAATTGCTAAAACATTTTTATTTTAAAGGTTATAATAATTTTTTTTTTGTATTTTTTTTCTAACATTAAAATAATATTCACGTTTTAAAATTTATTTTCTGTCAGAAAATTTGTAAATTTATTTTAAAGATTATATATATATATGTTTTTTTTTTTTAGCAGTTAAAATAATTTTCTGTTTTTTTAAAAATTTATTTCAAATTATAGTTTCAGATTCAACCAAATCATTTGTCACAGTAGCTTCTTCACTCTTATGTTTATACTCAATGTCAAAATTCTCGGATTGAATCAGTTAAATGTTAAATGTCTTTGTTAAGACATCGCAATCAACACATTATTGAATAACAATGTTGCTTTTCTTTCGTTAGGTTGAAAGGCAATGTTCATTCTGCCGTAAAGTCGTTTTGACGTCTGACTCAATTTATTGACACTTTTCTTTCATTTTCTGCAAAAAAAAAAAAAAAAAAAAAAAAAAAAAATTCCTTATATTGTTATTTTATATTGACTTAAAATATGCTTTAATTGATTTTAGACATATATATATATATAACACATCGATCAATCAGAATATTGAAACAACATTTTTTGCAAAATTTTTTATTCATCAACATAACACCTTAATCACCTCTTAGTGATACAATCGTCAACCTTTTCCAAATCTTTTTTTTTTTTTCAAAAAAATTTTTTCTTGCAGAAATCTTTTGTTGCGATAAATAGCGATAAACAGCTTTCTGAATCATCCGACTCGTTGCTGTTTTTGTTCCATCGAAGCAATCGTGGCACCCACTTGGAAAAACCTTTTTCACTTCACTTCAAAAACCTTTTCAGTAAATACACTTCCATATGATATCTGTGTCATCTCACAGAGCTTCCTTTACGATCTTTCTATAATTTTGTCACTTCACTCACATTTTCCGGTGTAACGCTACAGGTCTGAGCGTTCCGCGTCATTTGTGTCGTACGATACGTTTAAACTCGGCAAACCGCAACAAATCGTTGCTTTTGATGGACAAGTCCGGTAACATTTTTCAATCCATTGTTTCGCTTGCACGTGTTTTTTACCATTAAAAACAATGTTTTATCAGAACGAAACTCGTTTTTCCATTTTTAAACAAACTACAAACGACTTTACTCCAACCTCGATAACTCAGCTGTTTCTGGTCCGATCGACTTAAAATTTTGACACGTTTCAAGCAAAGGTTAGTACTCTAGAAAGACCTGTTACTGGTTTACTACGAGCGCCATCTCTGTTAGTCTCGAGGAGTTATTGATTGATGTGTTATATATATATATTCGCCCTATTATAATTATTTTCTTCTCACCCTCTTATATGAAATAATATTAAAAAAATATTGATAATTATTTATGTTACTACAATGTTGCATTTATAAGTTACAGAAAAAAATTAGTAGTAATTTCGAAAATAATTGGAAGAGAAAAGTTTAATGTTTTTGAAGTATTATCAAAACTTTCGAAAGAAGAGATTCACTTTGTGTTTTGTAATAATTTCCTAGATAGCATCTTGGAGCAAATGGATGTCTAAAAATTTGCAAAATTGATTATAAAATATAAATTTCCTATTTCATCTTACGTGACTTTGAATTAAAAATATAAAGTTTGCAATTTCCGAAATGAAACAAATAAAATTTTTCTAAAAATTTAATATGAAATTTAACATTCCGATTCAGTTTATCTAACTTTCATAAATATTAAACAAAAAAAAAACCCTATGCATTGTAGTTGGCGTTTCCATACGTAAGACAAATCCGAATTGATTAAGAATAAAATTTGATGAAGCAAAGCCCTGGGATTGTAAAAGTATGTTTTATAAATTATTATACGTGACACTGTTCTTTTTAAAAGTAGTTTGCATTTGAAGATAAACCTAAGAATATCGTTTCCTTCCTAGTTCTGTACATTGTTATATTAACGCTTGTGATGATTTGTCTTTTGATTGGGAGCATCATCATTTATTGTTGCTTCTGCGTACAAGGATGCATTCTACGACATAACGGGTGAGTGAATTAATTTTTTATTACATTACAACGTTTTTCTGAATTTCACTTGGTGTGTGTGTGTGTGTGTATGTGTATGTGTGTGTATCATCATATTTTCGATCGTTAATTTAACCAACTTCCCATCAAGTTAGAGTTCTGAAATTTTGGGAATCGTTCTTACTCGCCTAACAATGCAAAATTTAGACATTTGCGACAAGTTTTAACTAATATTTCAATAATTTTAATAAGTTAAAATATCCTTTCCACTCGGCGCTTTTAGAATTGAGGAAAAAATTTCTTTCCCCCTATGGGAAAACCGGGAATTCCACAAACGCCACATGAGGTATCGTAAAAATTTTCTACTCACAAAGGGGAGATAGTAAGGGTTCCTGACTTTTAGTCAGTAATCATTCGCAAGAAAGAAAGATTCCAATATTTGGCGCCATGTCATATCACAATAATTTTTTCTAAATTCTGGTTCCCATTTTTAATAGAATGACAAACATTCAAATGCCTGTTTTGATTTTATATTATGAATTTTTTAATACGCTCACAAATGTCTCTTTTTAAGCAAATTTTAAAGTTAAAAATAATTTTTTTTTAGAATTTGATGTACAGCATTTCAGAAGTACTAAGAAAATAGAATTTAAATTATTGGCATGTCAACTAGAAATCATGAATTAGTAAAAATAATTAGATACATAACTTTTATTTGCTCCATTCGTAATTTTTTTGTCTGCTCAAATTGCTAACAATAACTTAATCTGAAAAAGAATTTATTGTATCTATTGCTTAAGTATGAGATAGATTGATGAAGGATGTGGTGCAATATAGGCTAATATCCCTTAAGTATGAGAAAAATATTATGGAAATATTAATAAGGCACTATATAATAAATATTTGACTGTTAAAATAGTTTCAGATTTTTTTTAAAAATATTTATTTTTATTTTTGTGCAATGTTTTCGCGTTCCTTAAAAAATAATAAAATTCGTTTGTGTTTTGTCCACGTTTTTGGGTCTAGAAGAGCATGACGCGTAATGCATGTAGATTTATCTACACTTAGCCAATCATACTCAAATTAGCCTCACCTCACCTCCACGCGGTTACATCTGATAATCCAAAAATATTTGGAAACTAAAAAGGAAAGGCTTGTATGTGTTGTAAAATTTTTCAGTAAAAAATATTCAATAAATGATAGATTAAATTGAAATTATAATTAATTTTTTATGTGTTTATCACGTGTTTGTTTTGAATTTAATGTATAATAATTAATATACTTTGTCATTATATAAAAACTTTGGTTTTTATCTCGAATTATTAATTATGTAATAAGCAATGTTTTTCACTGAAAATTGAAACTAATTATTTGAAGGACCTGCTAAGCACCTTAACCAAAAATTATAACTATAATTTCTTGGAGTTAGAATTTGTATATTTTACTATTTTTACAAGAGATTACAACTTCATATATTTCTCTATCTTTATTGATTCAACCTTAACTCTATTTTGAAAACTAGAATGGATAGGAATAAATAGCAGGAGGAATGACTGCAGTGTTATTAAAATAAGTCCCTATATATAACAATAAAATATCATCGGATAGTATTTCACTAATTATTGAAAGGAAAAACTATGTAGAACATGTAGAATAGAAGTACATTCGAATAAATACTTAAAATATTTCCTTAAACTTCATCAACATTGATGAAAATGAAATACATTTTATTCCAAATTATCAGTCTTGAATCTGCTTCAATAAAAAGAATTAAAGTATCGTTCATTTAATGCTCAAATATAAAAGCAGTTAATTGAGATTATCGCAAGTTATTGACATTAAGCATTTAATTACATTTTAGCCATATTTTTTTTCTTTCTTAGAGTACGGCCAAGAGACGAAGAAATAGAAATGGATCATCTTGATCGGCTTCTCCCAGCAGCGGAAATCTAAGATTTTCTGAGAAGACTAGGGCATCGTTGCTGAACATATTTGGATATTTCTGTAAGCATATAATTTACTTAATAGGTTCTATGTGTGCACTTTTATATGTATTTAAATTAAGATTATTTCTTTCGGTATATAAAAGTTACCGTCGTAATCTCGCTCGATTTCTTGTCAAAGGTTTGTCCTCATACATACATTTAATATTGCGTTAGATTATATGAATTTATATTTATGTATTAGTTAATATATATCTCTTTTAAATTAAACTTTTGAAATCAATTTTATGAATGGCGAAACTTATGTAAAAGATATATTTAAAAGAATATTGTTTGTATTGCAACAGACGTACTGCCCTGAAAGGCTTTCAAGGCCAGGTACTAACGAATGATAGAATTCAGTATTCTAAAATTCTTTTTAAAAATGAATTACACTTATTTTTCCGAAATTCAGTTGATTATTAAATCAAATTTGTACACTAAACATTTGAATTAAACTTATCATTTTGAAAAAAGTAATCATTAAATATAATTAATAAAATTTAAATTTACTGGCACAGTCCTTCTTAAAGGCACTATGGATATCCGTAAATTATTTTTATCCTATTTCTAATAAGTACTACAAGCACATTTATCTTTATTTAAAAATGTTGCCTTTTATTTTTTCAGATTGATGTCTTCAAAGAAAACGAATTTCTCTAATGGCCGATGTTATCATCTCTTCTCGTTTTACATCTATATGCACTGTTTCTCTCTATTTTATAAACAAGAATAAATATCGAAGATCATATGGGCCAACAACAATGTATTTTTTTGAAAAAAAGTATTACAAATATTGTTTCAAGAAACCGAACAGATACGTAAATAATGTATTTTAAGAAAATTATTTTTAATTTTTCTCCTTCCTTTTATTTACAGTTTTATTGAAATTTCAAAAAAAAAAAAAAAAAAAAGAGAGAGAGAGAGAGGGTACACTTATATATTTTCTATTTTTCCGCAACTGTATTGAATGAAGGATTATATTTGGGAATGACATGACGTATTCATTGTATTATACACGAGAAGCAATTCAATATGTGTGTCACAACACGTTCATTAAAACGAACTGGAGTGTTAATTAAGACTCTAAATATTGTATAATTAGTTTTCATCATGACTCAACTTATATGTATTATTTTACGGAAACATCTCAAATTTGACTTGTTTCACTTACTGCAGTTAATATAAAAAATATTGTAACTGCTATTTTTAAAAAAATGTTTGTTTACAGTTGTATGTGTGTTATTTAAAGTAGATGTTAATTCTGTCAATTCTTTGTGTTATCTCAAACTCAGATTTGAAGGGTAATTTAATAAAGGTTCATGCAAAATATATTTAAATAAACCAGGTCGAATGTTTTCGGCACTGTATAAAAAGTAAAATGGCATTAACCGTAGATCAGAAAAACAAATATATATTTCAGACATATATTTTTCAAGTTTCCTCAAGTATTGAAGAGTTAAATATGATTAATTATCAAACAGATATCATTCCTTTCATTGTAAAAGTTCAAAAGCCCTATTTGTATTCTTTGAAATGCACAATTTGACATTACTAATTGGTTTTTATGACCTTTACATAATATTCAAGAGTTAAGACCTCATTAATAAATATCAAAATATTTTTTTTTTACAGTCAGTTTTAAAAGAAATATCGATATTTCAGTTTTTTGAATGTGCTATTTTTTTTACAAAGTAATCAAAATGCTTTTCGATACTTTGAAATGTAACTTATTTAGGATATAATCATATATACTCAACATATCACTAAATACTAATATTATAAATAAATGTAAACTGATATTTATAAGTGATTTTTTTTATTATAAAATGCGCATTTTAATATAAAGCAAAGTTAAATATAAATATTAACTGAAGAAATGAGCAGTTTTATAAAATATATTTTTTGAATGAAGATTTTATTTTCAAAGGCATATAATTGTATAATTAAAGAATTGTTAGTTTAATTGAATATATCCTATACTATTATTCACAGAGCTTGGGAAAAATAATGTTAAGAAAATAATTTTACTTTCAATATAATTTTTTCAGTTCCTTTTGTAGCGAAGTATCATTCTTTTTGTGAATATTTGTAATAGAATTAACAAATAGCTAGATCAATTTGAATGTATCTCCTGTTCAACACGTGGTTATACTTATCAAAATAATCAAGAAATTTATGATAACAGCATTATTTTCTCTTTTATTTCTATCGAAATAAATGTATGAATAAAAATGTTAATAAATCATTGGTTGCGTTTTTTACTCATATTCTGTTGAACGATTGAATGTGATCAAAATTGAGTTTTACATCATAAATTGAGAACATCAATCAGAATCAAAGTCTATGATTCGCGTTCTGTTTCAGTAGCTAGTTTTGTTTTTTAGTCACGAATTTCAAAGTGATGACATATTGTATTGATTATATTAAGGTTCTAGGTACACGAAAATATTTGATTTTTGGAAGCATTAAGCAAATTAAACACAAATATAAATAAAATCATTAAAGTAGCATAATATGTAATAAATATTCGAATGACAAACATACGTGTTTCGCTATGTATGTCTGCATAATATATATGCAGTATAATAATATACATAGTAAGTAAGTGATATGACATGTACCTGTGTACATGTATTATATAGGCAGTTTTTTAATTCAATAACTGATGTAAGACCAATAACTTTAGTTTTATTTCTTACATTTGCTTATATGCAAATATATTCGTGCATATAAAATGGCTGAAATTTAAAATTTAGATTATCTTAACAGCAAGGTAACAACTTGTTTAATCATTATGAAAAAAATATTATTTCAATGATTGTAGGTTTTTAATACTTGCTTTAGTTTCATTTTATAATTTGATAAGCAGGAATTTAAATCACCATTTTATTTTAAGATGATGGAATGTCTGGATGTCTGGAACTAATGCAAACAATTAACCTAATTTTAAACAATTTTAATGAATGTACTATTCGTAATTACGTAGGTTTTAATGATGCCTCAGGCAAAACAATAAAATTATTTACCATTGCTCTTAGAATTAATATTAAAAAAAATAGTGAGTAAAATTTAAGTGTAACTCTTCACTCCCAAACTTTTGATCGGTTGGAAAGTTTGTACATTTAAATATTTTTATAGCACAATAAGACATAAGTCGAGAAACCTGCTGTTTCTTTTTTTTTTTTATCTTCTTTGTAATATTATCAGATTATATCACGCACTTTGTCCCAGAAATACTAGTTATTTGGCGAAATAACTTTGTAATCGATAGGGAACATTTTCGTATTTTTATTCTGTGAGATACTGACGGAAGATGCAAAGAGAGATAAGGCGCTGGTGTTTAACTGAACTTCCCAAATCAAACTTGGTGGGATGCGGTAGTTCGAAAAATGGAAAATTAGCTTAGCTCTCGGAGTAATAAATATAGCATGACCCAAAATAATAAGGCGTTTACCAATTTGATTGATAAAACAAACCACTCAATACTTACAAAAATATACTGCTGTTTGTAGAAAATGCAACACCATGAAAGAATCATCAGAATCAAATGAAATTTAATGCAGAAACGACTTGTACTGATACAAATAAATGATGAAATTTTCAAAACAAAAGAAACAAATTAAGCGTCCGAAATCAGTATTTGGTGCAGCCACCATGCGCTGCAATAAGTGCTGCTATACGACGTGGCATGGAGTCAAACAGATGTTGAATATCTGCTTGAGGAAGAGAATTCCATATCGCTTGTATGCGCAACCAAAGTTCGTCTTTGGAAACTGCAGGACGCGGATCACGAGCGAGACGCCGACCAACCATATCCCACACGTGCTCAATAGGCGACATATCCGGTGAATAAGCAGGCCAAGGAAGAAGTTGCATGCGTTGTGCTGAACAGAAGTCTCGAACAGTCCGCGCAACATGTGGGCGTGCATTATCCTGCTGAAAGATAGCTCCAGGGATGCCTTGAAGGAAAGGAACGACTTCGGGCTGTAGCACTTCACGGACGTACCTGTTGCTATTGAGATTACCCTCAATTCGTATCAAATTGGATCGTCCATGATACGAAATCGCACCCCAGACCATAACTCCGGGTGTTCGACCACTATGTCGTTCAATAATACACTCAGGAAGGCAGCGTTGACCGGCATAACGTCTAACACGAACACGGCCATCATGGGTCCACAAATTGAAGCGTGATTCATCTGAAAAGACAACTTGGTGCCAATCAGCTCGCCTGTCTCTGTGCTCAAGAGCCCACTGCCGACGCAGCCGTCGATGATTCGCCGTGAGGGGAATCCTGTATAAAGGCACCCTTGCACGCAATCCACGGCGCAGCAGACGACGACGAATTGACGAAGCCGACAATTGTACACCTGTAGCAGTAGACCAACGTGCTGCCAGCTGCCTGGAGGAAGCTGTGCGATCATTCACCGCCATGCGGAGCAGGTGTCGATCATCGCGCTCTGACGTCACCTTCTGTCGTCCAGTGCCTGTTTTTCGAGTTGTTCGGTGCTCGTCGGTCCACTGCTTCCAAACTCGCATCACTGTGGAACTGTTCCGCTGCATACGAGCTGCTATTGCGCGATAGGAAAATCCTCCTTCTCGAAGGCCGATTATCCTCCCTCGTTCAAACTCCGTAAGTTGCTTGAATTTCTTATTCTTCCGTCGTGGAGGCATACTCAGGTCTCACTAAACGTTTGCCACTAACAAATAATCATAGACTTTTTTCAACGTCCCGCTACAGCACTTTATTCATACGCTTTCAGCATCAATTCAGAGGGCGCTGCGCGCGCCGCGCACGCGCGATGGCTCTGAAACTTTATTAATTTGCATAATATCCTATAATTGACATTTGCTGCGAATTTCATTTGATTCTGATGATTCCTTCATGGTGTTGCATTTTCTACAAACAGCAGTTTAATTGCATTATTTCGTACATCAAACGCAGTTTTACAAAAATGAATGCATTTAAAAATAAGAAAAAATACCACTTTAACAAAAAAAAACATTATTATTTCTCATTTTCAATAAATAATAAATAATTTAATAATGTGTTTCATTAAACAAAAAGCAGTGGAAAAACTGATCATTTTCCGAATGTCATTAAAGATTAGACAAATTATTGCCTTAAAATGGCGTAATGAGACTAAACTTAATCCAATAATATTTTTCAGAATTATCGAAAATTTAAATTTACGGTCAAATATAAAAATGGCTTTATAATAAACACCCAAAAGGCTTCTCATTGAGCTCACTTAAGAAGTATTTGTTTGATCTATATTTCTAGAATAACTCAACCTAATAGTTTAAATTCTGTTACTACGTGCAGCTTCGCTATTACTGAAGCCATAGATTGAAATCTCCCGCAGGAATGCAAAATTTATTTCTTAGCTCATGAAATCATTAAATAATCATCAATACTAAAAATATTTGAGATAGCGGCGTATTTTTTATATAATAGTCTTAAGAATTTACAATTTCGTTACGTAGCAAATTACTATCCGTAATTACGTACGTTTTAATGATGTCTCAAGCAAAACAATAAAGTTATTTACCTTTGCTCTTAGAACTAAAATTTAAAAAAAAAGGGTCATACTTTTTCCCCAGCGCTGCAAGATTTTTCGAAAGTCAGGCATTACAGAACACCAGTGCGCTGCATGTTTCTTTCTGTGTACTCTGCAATTTATTGAACTTAAATTAATCATAATTATCAGCTATCACTTGCTACATTATATATGTAAGTGCCTAATAATCTGTAGAATTAAGCTTATCAAGATATGTTGGATATTTCTTATCATATATCAAATCAAAACTTTACTATTCCTCTTATATATATATATATATATATATATATGATTGTAAATAATTATTAATTTTAGTTCGACAATTTTAATCATAGAAATTCACATTAAAGTACAAATTAAAACATCTAGGAAAAATTATTTCAAATTCATTAAGATTGAAAACAATATAATGATGCCGAATAAAATAAAAAAATGCTTTAAATTATCAAAGTAAACGTGCAAAATCAAAAGTTTATTCAAAACTAAAAGCATTCAAAATACTTTAATGAATAAAAGAAAATGTTTACTGAAAGAAAAAATATTTCTAATTAATCATAAAAATAATCAATTAAAAATTACTACTTGCAACAATTACTACTTCCATTATAAAATATAACATATTTCAAGAGAAAAGATACAAAATATTGAAAAATTAAATAAAAGAAATATAGTATAAGTACTGCCCTTACTTTGTAATAGGAAACCCCAGTTTTACTTTTCCAACCATTGCACTTCAGTAGTTACATAAACAATTAAGAAATAAACCAAATATAAACAAAATTTTAAAACTAATAGAGGTTGAAATAAGGAAAAAGAGAAAAGTAAAGAAATACATTAAAACCAAAACAAATAACCATAAGCGTAAAAATAAGCGAATCCTATTAATACATACTAAAAAGTTACTTTAAAATCTAAAAATTAAAACTATTATATCTTATAATATTGTTACGCTCACCTCTATCCTATATGGCGCAATAAGTTTTCTAAACTCTCCAATCGCATTATTTATCAATCAAGTGTGTACAAATAAGGAATTTACTAAAAATACGTTACGGAGGCATTTTTAAATTTCGAAAATAACCAATATGAAAGCATAAATGATCAAACTATTTGTAACCAAATCCATCCAAAGGCTTAAAAGTATGTTTATTAATCTAATGATAATAAAAAACAAGAAAGAAAAGGTTAAAATCCACCTAACTCCTTAATATAATATCCTAAATAAAAAAAAGTGTTTTCTTTTACAAATCCGTCAAAAGAAATAGAAAATTTCTTTGGAATTTAAAGCAAGACAAACTCAAACTCTAATTGAAAGTCACAAACCAACATCATTCTTAATTAGTGAAATATCCGATATTATAATCTAAAGTACTACCGAATAAGCGCTAAGCAATGCTGTACAAACTGTGTAGTGTTCAGCCCTCATTTATGTGCATGTGGTAACTACTGCATTTGTAGTTAGTACTATGATTGTTGCATATCAGTCGTTTCCACTGCCATAAAGAGTAAACGTTTTGAATTAAGCATTTTCTGTCTAGGACAAATAGTAGGCTTTGGATGCATGGAGCATTCAATTTCTGAATTCGTCAGAGAACTATGATTTTATGGTTAACAGTATCAAGAGTAGACCAATAATACGCTGAGGGAAAGATAAAAAAACAGCGATAGGGCAAACTAGAAACGGCAAAAAGTCTTGAATGAGTATGATGTAAGACAGTTCAGCCGTATTTCACTTAGCCAGAGAAGCCAAACATTAAATCAAATTACCACTCAACTGATACAGAGCGGCAGTCGTACAGCCATTAACCAGACCGTGCCGCATGCTCTTCATTGTCTGAGCTTCCAAGCTGTAGAAGAGTACTATTGCTGAATGCACGCCATTGGGCTACATGTCTTGCCTAGGCTACAGAACACAAAAAATTAGCTCTAGAGGACTACAAACATGTAGCATGGAGTGATGAGTCTCGTTTCGGATTACTTCACCCCCATGGCAGGCTGAGAATGGGGTAATTCATTGACGAGTTATTATACTGTTGTATAAAAGTTTTAACATTCGATTTCATACATTTTGAAAACATTAACATATAAACACCAATGTAATGAAAAATGATTGGTCTAACAAGTTATACAATATTCAATCAAATAATTAGTCTGAACTATAATGAAAAGCAATATTCTGATCTATCTATTTTACGCATTTTGTAAAGTATACATACAATGTAATACAATCAGCATTTCTGATGCAATTCCAGAAATATATTTGACGACATCATAGCTATTCATTTATTTTCAATCCCAATTAAGACGTGATATAAAATCATAATAATCACATTTACTTTAAAGATATCATATTAAAGGATTTTTGATATGTATATTTAATGTAAATTGTAGAGTATGATGAGCCGTTCAAATTTAAAACAGAGCAATTTAATTAAGAGTATACGAATTCGTTAACGGTATCCACATTTTATATACAACAAGTAATAAAGAAATAAAAAATAAATATGAGGAATATGTTATCCGAATGAATAGCTTTAACTGACAGTTACATGATCGGTGTATTAGCAATCAGTGCCATTTTGGCTTGCATTACGGAATAGCATGCAAACAAATACAAAGTGTTGTCATTCATAATACACACTTCAGTAAAGAAAAGCTTCGCTTACGAGAAACGCCCAACGTTTTCAGTCTTTAAAGACGATAAATCTAATTATTAATTCAATAAAATTATTATCTTTCCAAATAAATCTCAAATTCACTTATGGAAATTAAATCGTATTTAAGTCTTTTCCAAGATATTTTTCTGAGAAATCTGTGGATCCACAAAGGTTCAAGTATTTTTAAAAAAACATGATTAAATGGGAAAAAAAAACTAGTTTCGTCACCTTAATGGTTCAAGACATTTAAATCACAATGATTGAATTCTCTCTTTTTAACTGCGCCTTGTTAATTAAACAATCCGAACAAATTGACTATTATTTTTCAAAAATAAACATCAAATTGAAATAGTTATTTATATTTAAACAAGAAAAATGTTTCGGAAAAAGGAATCCATGTATGTGATCATTATATTTAAAACCACATTTTCAAAACAAAATAAAAATCAAAATAAAAGAAATGAAGTTGCTGATGAATTAGCCAATTAACAAAAAGTTGAAGTTCAGTGGAGAAAAAGAATACGATGGAATTTTCTGCTTGTTTGCGTAGTAGTGTATTCCTCAAGCACAAAAATTAATTACATTTATATAAGTAAGTAAGTTTCTTCCTCTTAATGCCTAAATATGAACCTTTCCAATCAAACATGGATTAGCAACCTCCCTTCTATAATAATTCTTATAAATGTTATAGACAAATAACTATGATCAAAATTGAAGCTTTGCTGAACATATTTAAATATAACAGTGCTTAAAAAATGTAAATAAAAACGAAATAATTACTTTTCATTTTCACAATTCAAACAATATCTCGTATCACAGTCTTCTTTACCCAAAAATCTTGGTAAATAAAACTCAGTTACTTCTTTGTTACTTAATGACTTTTTCGTAATGATTTTCTTTTTCCTTTTACTTTGGTTTCTTGTTGAAGATAATACTATCAAAGATTTTTATGCAGGGAAATTTGCGTTAAACGGGTTGAAAGGTTGCCTTTGGGTTTCACTGAGTGCAATGGGACTACAGATTTCATAAAGTACATTTGAATACTTCCGTTATTCTGAAGAGGGAACTTATATAGATGGACTTAATTCTCTCGAATTGAAACTTCCCATACAGGGCAATAAATCATCAACTTTGCTCCTTGAAATCTTTTCTCAAACCTTAATTTATTTTTATTTGGTAATATTACTTAGTTCCTTCTTTAGCTACTTTTCTTGCTTTTATCAAACGAGGGGAAATCATTTTTTCCTTCTTTTAGTGAAATTGCAATTAGAAAATTACTATTCTATAAATAGTTTGGAAGTAAGCCTTCTTCAATATATGCAGTTTAAGCTTATATAAAAAAGTATTTTAGTACATAAAGCTTATATACTAAAGAACTTGAAAACAGTAGTCGAAATTCCTTATGATTAACATTACGTCCACGAAATCAAAATGAACGGTAGACGGGATCCTTAAAACTTAGACAGGTATATGGTGTTGAAATTTTCGTTGTAAGCAATTAATGTGAGTTTCTGTTGTTTCATATTTTGAAGAGAAAACTCAAAAATACTTGTTTGCATAATTAATAACAATGTGTGAATATTTCTTAAAGGAATTATAATAATTTAAAATACCTGACCTTTTTTTGAAAACAGCTTGAAAGATTTTCACGCAGAGAAAAAGATTACATCAGTGTATATTTTTGGAAAGATACTTCTTATTTATCTGACAATTTTCTCAGTGTTTAACATTATTTCTATTGTCAGTAACATATGTAGTCAAACAATATTATGGTGATATAAGCCTTTGCATATTACTTATAAATGGGTGACGAAATTTTCATAATTTTTGCGGCGAATTTCTTCTACAACAACGTCAGAAGTTTAAATATCTAAATAACCAACCCGAATGAGAAGTCTTCTTTAGCCTAGTTGGTTAAGGTACAGCAAAAAATCGATCAGTCAACTTTTTGTCTGACCCACTGGTTCAGGGTTCGAAACAACTGCTTCCGATATCCAAGTTCAACAACTATCTCCCTCCTCCCCTCCACGAGGCATGGAGTAGGAAAACATACCCTGGTGTTTCGAAATAAAACCACCAACGGTGAAGTGGTGACTCAGGACATGAGCACTAGATTGCAGTACAACCTATAACTATTGATTGCATATGCTCCCGGCTCAAAACACTTGCCTTTGTATGTCTAATACAACCACACAGAAATCACGATTAGTGAGATTTAGGCTCTGGCGAACGTTTCGACGAAACCCGCCACTCAATACGAGATAGCCAATGACTCAAATTTAAAACTGTCCCAAGCAAAACTCAATTCTACACTGATGGATTTATTTCAATTGCAGTAATAGCTTAAAAAGCAGTCTTTTCTATAAATATCAATGTTTCTTTTCGTATCATCCCGATGACACTGGTGGGAGGGGGAACATGCAATGACTCTCTTCGACAACAACGCCAGAGGTTAAAACGCCTTATTTACAAGCCCGAATGAGATGACTTCTTTAGTCTAGTTGGTTAAGCAAAAAGTGACTGGTGAATTTTTATTTGGATCCACTGGTCCTGGGCTCGAAACAGCACAGACAACCAAAGTCATCACTTCTCTCCCCGGGCACGGGGTAGAAAAATATTCCCTAATCTTTCAGAGAAATCGTCCTACGCCGAAAGTACGTTTCATTAGTTTCATTCTCAAATTAGTTCAATTCTTTTGGTTCAATTATTTTTGATAGAACAATCATATCACAAACAAAACACTATTAATTTTAAAAGATGAAGGATTGAAATATTTTCTAAATTTTGAAGTTGGAATTTTCTATTAATTTATCATATGGATTCTGGAGATATATTAATTAAATGATCAGCAAAAAGAATTTCTTTACATCTTACCAGCTTCTGTAATAATAGCCTCTAAAATATGTTTTTTACTAAAATCATACATAGAGTCTTTTAAAGGCCATTAAAAAAGCCTACCTGTGGCAGTTTTACACTTCTTAAGTCTACATAAGGCATTATATGCGGTATGCATCGTGAAATGAGATCGATGAATGTAACCATGAAATTTATCTAAGCTTTCAATTATCGCTAAGAATTATAATTCTCTTTAATTTCATAATTTTTCACTCTCCTGAAGTGGAATGCAACAGGCTGCTGATTTGTATCAGGACTTTTTTGTTTTACAAAAACTGCTATAGGTATCAAAGAAGCATTTACATAGACATAGCGAGGGTAATATGGACTGAATAAAGCCAAAGTAGGTTTCGAAATCAAGATGTCATTCAATTTTTAAAAGACTCTTAGCATTCTGGTGTACACTTCCATTTTTGATCTATCTTAAAAGATTATATGGAGTAATTCTTATTTTGTATACTGAGGAATAAATTTATAATAAACATTTATACTGCCAAGGAATCTTTGAAAGTCTTTTGCATTGCTAAGAGGCAAGAGCTTTATAATAATTTCTACATTTTATTAATAGGTGTGCATTATCCATGTTTTATATCATTTATCAAAAAAATAACAGTCTCTTGTCCCAATTTATAAAATGAGAATTTAATTTCATATTTTCAGTTACACTAATTTCAAAAAAGACATCTAAACTTTTAAATTGCTTTTCTGAGTCTAAAAATTCAACATCATTGAATTAATTTAATTAAATTTTATTTAATATTTATGAACAATTGGCTTGATAGCTCCTTAAAACACACCCTATTACAAAAAAAAAAATGACTCACAAAGAAGGAGTTGCCCGATTGCAATGAAATTCCGTATGCAAAGACATTTATATCGAATTTGCAAATG
This sequence comes from Nephila pilipes, assembly GCA_019974015.1. Taxonomy (NCBI): domain Eukaryota; kingdom Metazoa; phylum Arthropoda; class Arachnida; order Araneae; family Nephilidae; genus Nephila; species Nephila pilipes. Next base: position 20,433 of record BMAW01032084.1, on the reverse strand, counting down.
ATTAAAATTTCGTGTCCAATGAATGAATAGTGGGAGCTACAGCTTATCCGAACTGCACACTCAGCAGGTGTATGTAAGAAGCGATTCTCAATCTGATGGTCAAATTTTCTGTTGCAATGCTATTTACGACTGAAAATATGCCTCGACGCAGGATTTGAGAGCATTACGAGAAACTGTCAGAGTTAGAAAGACGTCATATGATTGGAATGAAAGAGGCAGGTTGGGCAAATCAGAGAATCGCTCGTCATATGGGTTGAAACGATGCCGAGATTAGAAGATGCTGAAAAGAATGGGTGCACAATGGCTGAATTCAGTGCCACGATAGTAGCGGTCAACCTAGGTCGCAGCAGATCGGGAGGACAGTGTGATTGTCAGATCAGCAGTCTCAGCACCTGATTCATCGTTATCAATTATCAGACGTGCGATCCGTACACGAGTGTCAACCATGACATTTCACAAACAGCTTATGGAGCGAAAACTACGCTCGTACCAACCACTAAGCCACCTGTCACTCACCCCTGCACACTGTCTAGTTAGATTTAAGTGGTGCTTGGCTCAATCAGGTTGGAATGATGCTGAATGGAGATGTATAGCGTTTAGCGTCAATCCCGCTTCAAACGGTGTCCTGACGATTATGGAAGATGCTTCTGGAGATGCCCAGGACAACGTGCAAATCCTGCTTTCATTATTGCACCCCACATAAGCACTCAAATAGGAGTTATGAACTGGGAGGCCCTTACCCTTAATAGTCGGTCCCCTTTAGTCGTCATTAGAAGCACACTTACAGCTCAGCAGTACATATTCTGATACCTTTTTGCTACTGTTCCTTTTGCAACACCTATGCCTTATTTTTCAGCAAGATAATGCTAGACCACATACGATACGTTTTGCTATGAACTATCTTGCATCTTGTCAAATACTTCCTTGGCCAGCCAAATCGCCAAATATCTCTCTAAAGGAGCATATCTGGGATATGTTGGGAGGCGACTGCATCTATTAGAGAATGTTAACGACCTAGTTCGACAACCGGAACCAATTTAAATTTGGCAAGTAATACTGTAGAAGATCATCAAGGATCTCATGACTCCATGCTACGTCGTGTGGCAGCTTGCATCCAGGCTAAAGGTAGGTCAACACCTTACTTAGCTCGTTACTTCGTATGTTTGTAACTTTGAAATAAATCATTGAGTTGTTCAGAAATTTTTATCGTATATATATATATAGGTGTGTAGTTGTATGGCTTTGTTTGCAGACTTTATCCGTGGTCTTATTATTGCCTTTCTTTCTGCATATTTAACATTAACATTGAAACCATGTAAGAAAATATAATTTCTCCTGTTTTCAAATTTGTTTGGCAAAATATGTAGAAGAAGGAAAAACTTTAAAAACAATGTGTAGAACATGGTTACTAAACATTTACTTTTCAAATTACTATCCTTTTAATGCACACAAAATATCAATATACCCCAAATATTTTGTGATCAATTTGATTTGATTTCTTTACAACATCACTTTCTGAAGCAATAGGAAGGCTACTGGTGACGGATTTCTTAAATTTGAATTTCGGTCAGGCAATGAGGAACACACCTACCCACCAAACTTCTACATCTCACCTACATGATGATTTAAAACCTAGATAGATTTAACATATGTTTTTCACCTCAACAGGACTCGAACTGCCGACTCAACACCGGGTATGAGTTTGCGCTATTACTACTCAGCTACTTCTGACCTTTTGTGATTAAATATTATTAAGTGGGATTTTAAAAAAATATTTTTCAACTTTATTGAAAATATTTCAAAGCTGCTGAGTATATGTTAAGTTCCGAAAATTAAGGCAAAACTTTCAATTAATTCTTGCATTCCAATGAAACATTTTTTTTTATCCTATACCCGTTTCCGATCTTTCAATCATGAGTTGACGAGCAGCCCAATACAGTGAAGAACAATAAAAGCAGTCAGCTAAATCGTAATCAGCAACACCTAAAAATAAAGAATTGAAAGAGTTAAAAACATTGAGAATGGCATTGATAGGTGTTCTCCTGTTATGATCATGCTATGGTCGCAAACAGGAGAAATAGCAAGGAGGACTATGTAGATAGTCATGGCCCATAGCAAGTCTATAGCAGGCTACTTTGACTGTTCTAGGTAAGAAACAGGAAATCCTTAATGATTTATTTAACAAGGGTTTCCATTTTCTCCCAGAGATCTTTTCTCTCTATAGGCTGAGAAGTTTAGATTTGAGACAAGAGCATATATATCTTTTTATAAGTCGCAGAGGCAAAGGAGGATTTGAGATCCATCTTTGGCCAACATATATGCCTACTCTAATCCATATATCCCGCAATGGCCTGGAATCCACTGCAGAACAATGCAGTTCTTAATATTCAATAGTTTGTCTATTTTTTTCCATGCAGATCCTAGAGATCTCACAATCAAAAATGTTGGAAGTTTTTAAGAAAGTAATTGACACCTTGGAATCAACGAAAAAGACAATATTTTTCTTTTTACTCTGCTCTATTTTTTCCAAGGCTAAGATGATGGCAGCTATTTCACCATTCAAGTTGTCAAATTATTTTCCAATGGCAGAAGACAATGTAAATTCCGTATAGTAAGCCCCAGCTCCAGCACTTTTCTGTAGATTGATCACCAGTGTAGACATGAAGCCAGGATTCAACTGAGAAACGTTCATGAATATTGGTTAAGGTAGTACCATTCAAATCAGAATCAATAGAGTATTTCTTGATAACATCTAAAACAAGATACAAATAAATGTCTACAAGTTTAAGATTTTTCAGTGGTCACCATGGATCAGGAAAGGAAAATCAAGCCGAAAAAGGAAAGTCGAGAGTGTCATGTAGTTCCTTTATACAAGAAAGATAAGTTTTTTGTGTTTTCAGACATTTCCCTGCCGGCCAATAGTTATTTAGAAAATTGTTCTTTCTTCTCAAGATTGTTTCATTCAGATTCAAAACTCTTCTCCATCTTCGGTCACACAGGGGCTCCAAACCAGCCTGAAATTCCATAACGGTACCACCAGTCTAGAAATAAATCTTAGGATAATCTATAAACCTAAGGATACGATTTTGGAAAATATCAAATTTTTTTCAAAATTGTCTTCGAGATTGTTATAAGTGCCTCACAACCATGTTCAACTACCAGCCTTACATAGGTCTTAGAAGCAATGCAAAGGACATCCTGGGTAAAACCCCAGGTTGTATCAGCCAAACGTTTTAGTTGTTTAGACCAGCGTTTGTCACGGTCAACAGCCTTTTCAATCTGACTAGTCCAGTAATTTTGAATCCAAGTCTAAGTAGGTTGTACTTTCAGTTCTTTTTAATATTTGATCCTTGCAACGTAGGTTAAGGTCATGATGTTTAGTGCTGATCGAGAAGAGGCAGATTTACTGTGGTGCTTGGCTCGATCAGGCCCTCAAACATGAGTTATTTTCTGGGGTGCCCTTTCCCTTAAAAGCCGGACCCATTTGGTCGTCATTAGAGGCATATTTACAGCACAGCAGTACGTCGACGACATTCAGAGACCTGTTTTGCTACTATTCCTTTTGCAGTACCCTGGCCTTAAGACAGTTGTCTTACATCTTTTCAAACTATTCCCTGGCCAGCCTGATCTCTCTCCAATCGATCATATCTAGGATGTGATTTGTCTTCATCAGACAACTCTTTCTTGGTGCGTTGGTTTTTTTTTTTTTTTTTTGTGATAGTTTGTGAATGTGAGGAGTCTTTGTAACAAAGGGCAAGTAAATAAATTTAAAAGGACCATAGTTTCAAGTAAATTTTTAGTTTTTGTGTTTCATGGTCATCTAATTCATTATACTAATATCCAGAACAGATATTAAATATTTCTCTAAGAACCAGTTGTTTCGTATGCTTTAATAGAATCAAAAATGATAATTTTATGTTTTTGTAGAAACAAAGCTCATTTGCATAGAAATTGAAGTTAGTAAGGGTTTAAATATTCCTGAATGTGATAGTCTTTAAAAAGGCCCATAAAAATAATCGTCGTGTACCTTAAATTTAGAATTTTGATTCACATTCTTATTCAAAACTATTGAAATCTAACATTATTATAATTAATTAAATATCTACACAACTTATAAAGTGATAATTTCCATTACTACTTGAATTAACAGTTTCTTTTAAAACCACCAATAAATATTATCCTATAAATTGAACAATATAGAAGATTTCAGAAAAAATGAGGGTAAACACACATAACCAAGCCAAGGTTATCCAAGGAGTTCCCCCGTCGACTACTTGCATTTGATATCGGCATAGGGGCCTTGCATCTGGTGTGATGGTTTGGGCAGCCATTGGGTACACGACACTCACATCACTAATATGGATCGATGGAAATTTGAACACGAATAGGTACATTTTTGACATAATATGTCCAGTGGTTGTGCCCTATCTTCGAGGTCTACCAAACGCCATCTTCAGAATATATCTAATTTATGGAATAAATATAAGAATAATAAATCTAATTTATAAAAATTTCATTTAAATATCCAGCAATATTTTTTTATCACAAATTATATTTTAAATCAGTGTACCCCATAACAAAACAAGGTTAAATCAAAAGATGGTATAATTCACAAATTATACAACACAAGATGTAATATTTATTTCTTTAGAAATTTTTATACATTCAAAATATTTTTAATTTTTGTTTTTAAGGAAAAAAAAATTTATTCAAACTTCGATTTAACTGAAATGCGGATTATCCATGTCAAGTTCAATTTTTTAAAATATTTTTACACACAAGAGACAGTTTCTTCTTTAAATAAGTAGTGTTTGAATAGTTCGTATTCTTCGACGTACGGTAATTATTTTCTTAATTTACTCAATTGTAGAGACTTTTGGAGTTTCTTCATTTATTGGAGCATTAAAATTACGAGTATGTATTATATTTTACATGGAGCTTCTTGATGTTTTGCAGTACTGCGGGGGAAGAAATGAACAAATTTTAAAAAATATCACGAACAAGAGATGAACTTGTTTTAACTGTTCATAGAGTTCATATTGTGAAAATAGACCTTGAATTTAGATTTGATTAGAAAACGGCGATGGTTTTCTACTTTTATGACTTACATAATGTAATGGATAGGGTACTTACTGTCTCGACGAGTAGCACAGGCTCAGAGCCACCATTTTGCCGAATTTTGGAACAAAGTCAACTCTTAGGTCAACTAACTCTTTTAAAATTTGAAACTGGCTGTTTTCATCATACATTCCTTGATACAAATCAGTCTCTTTTTGAAAATAACATAGAGAATTAATACTGAAAAGAGTATATACAGTAGCCTCACAATTGAAGCTCGTCAAATCACAATAACAAAATGCGAACTATAACTAATTCAAACAGAACGAATAAAGAAGACGGTCGACTTCCGGTGTAGCTTTTTATAACTTAAAAGAAAAGGGAATTCCTAGCATTCTGATGTAGCCCCAATTAGTAGAAGATTATAATGTTAGCATACAAGCTGTGACTTTACAAAGCAAAAGAGATAGCAGTCAAAAGGCGCTTGAAACGCAAAATTAAGTTGGGTGTTAAAAAGAAGAGTGGAAAATGAAAAAATAAGTCAAAAATGATAAAGATGATAACGTTGTTTGATAACACTCAGATACACACACCTATATATATATATATTTCTCTCTCTCTTTATATATATATAGAGAGAGAGAGAGGGAAAGATAATAATGAAAAGACGCTTTCCTGTAACGTTTCTCTTGAAAAGGAAAAGAGGCATTTACTGATATATCAGGATTTAACCAATGAAAGTTCATGCAATGACCCCTTAGTTGCGATCATTTTGGCAGCTAGGCAAGAAACGTTATAACTTTCGCAACAAATTGAATATTACAGTATGTGCAAGATTTTTGACAAAATCTCGACAATGAAGCAAGTTACGGACCTTTCCTGAATTTTCCGTATGATTTTACACCTGACTAGAACATCTGTGAATTCACCCAGAGCATGATACGAAGGAACCGGTTCATAGAGAGGGATCAGTAAATAGTTCGGAATCAGGTAGCATTTCGCTGTGTGAATCTACCAAGGAGTAATCCGCAATGCAGCTTGGAAAACATCTTCAGAATCTGCCTGTAATCAGAGAAAACATTGGAGTGTGCATTGGAAGTGCGGAAAATTACTGACGGAATTTGTCCGCAGTGTAAACTAGGATGCTATATATATATATATATATATGTGTGTGTGTGTGTGTGTGTGTGTGTGTGTAAGTGTATGGGTGAAGAAGACTAACCACAGAAAGGTATAATTGTTTGTTTTTTAATGTTCTCCAGCCCTTTCACTCCCAACGTTTCACATGTCATACTCTTACATTTACTTCCTTGTTCCCATCGTATCACATTTGATGCGCTACGAGAATCTCTGCTACAGACCAATGTATCAATACAGATAAGCACGATTAGAATTTCTTATTTGAATTTTTAAGTATTACTAGTTTTTGTTACAATACCATGAAATCCTCTTCTTCTCGTATAATCTTCTCGTAACAGTTCCATGGTTCTAACTGCGCTTACTTCCGACAGATACTAATGCAAAAAATACACAGAAAAAAAACAAGTAATGTCTTCTATGTCCATGTTAACTAATTTATTTAAAACTGATAATTTTGTATGAAATGAAAAAAAGAAAATTTGCAATTAGTTCAATTATCGATTATCATCAAATGCCAATAGCGATATCTTATTTGTGTATTCAATTTTTTATTCCAATGTTTCCAAATTTTTTTTAATTTATTTGTCATTTCATCCTTCATTCTAGTTGATAACTTAAAATTTGTGCTACTGTACATAAAATATGTGTTTTAAGCAACTTTTCAAACTTTTTAATTACGTATTTTATTTTATTTTCTCGAATAGTGAAGTATCACCTTGTTAATTATGTTTCACATTTGCTTTTTAATCCTTTCCGCGCTCTACATTTTAAATTTAAAAGTTTGACGAAGCCATTTACAGTCAGTCTATGTAGGCCTAAAAGAATATGCAGATAAATTTTTCTTATGATTGCACATACCGTTTTGATTCTGTGGGGTCCCGTATTTGGAACACTGCGCCTATACAATTCTCATAATTACATTCAAGCGCGAAAATGAGTCACAACTTCCGCATGTGTATAAAAAAGCACTGCATATCTTGATTATATATGAATTTAGAATAACATCTATTAACAGATCTATATACGCGAATCCTATAAACAAATATATTTACAAACTGGTCGATATTTTAGATTCATAATATGTTTATGAGCACGTCACACTCTTTCAGAAGAAACACAAACCAACATTGAAGGTTTTGCACATAAAAATAGTTTTTTACCGCTTCTCTTTCGTGCTACAGTATGCACATCTGCTGCGTTTTGATATAAGTAAAGGTTTAGTGCCCATTCGTATGATCCCCTCCGTGATTAGCTAACTAAGAGATAAATAGTGAGACCACAAATCAGTTTTTTACAGTTTAACACATAAATAGTCACATAAAAAGCTTTATTATTTTGCCTATATTTTACATTCAAAATTTAAAATACAACTTTTGCAAACAAATGCGGGAAATCAGTCTTCTTGTGTAAGCTTAAAAATTAATGTCATTTAGAGTTCCTTACAGAACATCGCATCTTCTAGAATTTCTTAAACCTAAAAATATAAACAAATAACAATTATGGTTTGTAGAATTTTGATAATTTAAAAATTTACAGTATAGAAGTATATTCAATACTTTCAACATGAAAATTTCCAAAATACAATTTAGCATGATGTATTAATATAGCACAATATTTAATTTTACACTTACAAAACAATCTAATTTTTTTAATCAAACCATTAGTTATGGTAATGAAATAAATGATAATTTAACAAATTATAATTTAAATTGCTTACATGTGTTTCATCACAAATACGGTGTTTATAGCAAACACAATACAAAAATATAAACGCACTGAAGAATAATTATTGATGAAATTCAAATTTATTTTAAAAACATGTTGACATTGTATTCTTTCTATGTGAGCTATTCTATGACAGTTACTCAACCATAACTTTATACACTTTACAGCTGAAGAAGCGAATTCGATTACAACAACTCTTGCCACACTACTCCTATAATCAAAACTAATGCAATTGCCTTATATTTATTTAACTATTTATAATATATTATATTAATTATCATTTATATTAAATCATCTATTCCTTAAAACACCTTACATGAGAAATCACCTAAAAGCGAAACATTCATTCATTTTAATACAAAACATCATATAAAAACATAAGTTACCATTCATAATTACAAGGTTTAAAAATATACCTTCAATTAAGAAAATGTTTTAAATATTTATTTCAAAGCAACATAATGTTTATCATTTAATATTTATTTCAATAAAAGAATGTGTTTCACTTCACTCAAAAAGTATTCAAAAATATTTATAATTATATTTATTTAAAAATCTTTACCACACATATCAAAGTAAAATATTCCTGGAATAACTTTACAAATATGTCGCAACAATTAAAAATTAGATTGTAAATAATTTTAGTAAGATATTTAAATAATATTTCATACAATATTACATCTTTTTGTATTTAAGATTTCGAAAACCACACACTTTAAAATTGAATGATTTCAACATTTTGGAATGAAACACAACACAGTAGCACATCATGCAATATATTTATAAAATTTTTATTATTGTAGAGTTAAATTCTAAAATAAACCTTTGATAACTTTTCGAACTTCATAAAAATTAAGCGTAAAAACACAATAGCAATCCTATCAAAACAAGTCATGATCACAGCAAGTATTTTAGTATGAGATTTCACACAGTTATTAAAAATGGAAATAAATAAAAATCAGAACCCTTTGCAGTATTTTTTTACAAAATTTTCGTGATCTTTGAATTAAATTCAAAATTTGGAACAGTATATGACATAATACTTCTAGTTTACGACACAATGTTTTTTAATAGATTGAATTTAAATTTAGAATATACTGTATGACAAAACGCACAATACAAACGTTTCAAACATTGTGGATTTAAATTTTAAAATTAAGAAATATATGTACACAAAATATAATTTCGGTAAAAAAACGGTTCTTTTTATTTCTGTTCTGAATTTCATGTAGAATTTCAACCACAGTTAATGTAAATATCTAATAACTTACAATCTAAATTTAAGGTTAAACCACTTAATTTGAAATCCGATTCCCTAATTAATTTATTCATGCTTGTTGAATCCACTAGTTCGATGTTTTCTATTTTAAGCTTCTTGAAATTCACATTTGATCCATTTCTTAAGAAAGATAATTATAATGCGGGAAAAAGCTTATAGATGATGAAAGTTCTTCAGGGTTAACCTTAGGGTCTTAATTTCTTGATTCGAGACATTTTTATTCTTCTGTTTGGATGAAGATTTTGATTATTTTTAGAATAATTTCTTCATTTTGTCTAACAGATTTTGATAAATTGTAATATTCAACAGCTTTGGAATATTCAAAAGATTTGAAATGGACTATAAGTGGTGAAATTTACTTTTTTTTTAAAATTTTATAGTATTTAATTTAGTTGATAAATTTTGCACGTAACATAGCTTTTCATTTTCTTGAATTTTGTTCACCAAGTAAGGCTAAAACTTCTTCACAGACATGGCTAAGTTGAAATCATGAGATTTTCCCGTTGGTGATTCTCTCTACTAAATGAAGCATCTTGACGAGATATTTCATTCTTGATTCGAGAATTTAAAAATAAGTAATCGGAATACTAAATTTTCTTTTTCTAGAGTTTATTTTTGAAATACATTCGCAGTTTTATGACACAAAAAGTGGCAGTTAGCACCACAGTGGAAGGCATTACATCGTGCTGAGAGACTTAGTATCTCCAAGCAAGTGAGAGACAAAGGTGGGCGCGAAGTACGTTCCTTCAACTTTCATACCAAACTAAGGTCAAGGTGACAGCTACAGTTAAGCACTTGAAATTGTTGGCAGAAATTTCTGAATGGAGTTCTAAAATTGAATATTGTTAAAAAGTAATAGGAAGTTAAGAAAAAAATGTAATTATGCAGGCCCTCATACACACGTACAAATGCACACACACACACACACACACACACACACACAATAATATCATCATTGCACACATCACACACACACACACACACATCACACACAAGTTATATATTTATATTTATATCTATATATATATATATATATATATATATATAAATTTGGGAAACATATAATTTTAAAGAATATGTTTTAAAACTTTATATCGAAAACTAATGTCAAGTAAAATATCTGAGCATTTTACTGCAGCAAAAAGAAAAATAAGTAATCTTAATTCAAATAAGGATCATACATCAAAAACTAGAAAAAGAATATAAGTGCAGAAATTGTGATTTACATTTTTTTTTTCCCAGTCAACTGGAGACATTCAATTGTTCAACCTTGTTTTGATAAAAAAAAAAATCAATTTAAATGTCTCTACAAGTTGTTATTTACCAAAACTGTGACGGCATATTATGGAGTCTTGAACTGTTCAAAACAAAGAAAATGTAACATTTGCTGTTGAGTGGGCGAGAAGTGTCATTTCAAGTTTTATTCTAAGAAACAGGAATGTTAGAAGTCACCAAAGTGAACTCGCACAATTGTTACTCAACATCTTCTGTCTGATAGTATCCTGCTAAACACTTACCACGAAATGCCGTTTAGATGAAAGACAGTTGCTTTTGCACATAGGACGAAGATTGTCAACTCAAACAGTCCGAAATAGGCACGTCGTGGTTGAGTCACTCTAAACGTGGGCTAGTGTATATTCCATTGACCTTTTTAGAAACCGTGTGGCCCGAAAGAAAATGGGCTACTGAACATAGTGATTATGTGACATGATTGCAAGAGCTTTTGTTGTCTTGTCCGATTCAGTTTGATCTGTCAAATCTGAGGGCTTGGACAGAGAGAAAAGAGCATTCGACATAACCTTCACTTTGGTGGCAAGGAGTACATTACAGAATACGTGGTCTGGCTAAGATCTGAAGCACGGTAGACATACGGGAAATTGATATCATACAGAATGACAAATTTGATGACTCCAAAGGTATGTAGACGAGAAACTGATATTTCCTGTCACACTTAACGCAGCAGCGATTAAGATTTCTTTCTTTTAATGGATGATAACAGACGCTAGACAGCTAGTTTTAGAAAATTTTAAAGCTGAAGAATGCAGCGTGGAGTGACCTTCATCATATTATCTTGACCCAACCAATCGGCAAGTAGTTGGATAACACAAAAACGTCGAGTCTAAAGTCCTTTAATATCCAGTATGGTAGATAGCGTTTCTTTGTGAGTTCATCAAATTTTTTATCAATAATTAACATTCAAGCTTATCAGAACTCTTAGCTGATTCACGGAACAACACGTCATTTAATATCTTGAATAATTTAAACAATAATTAATACTTGATGTAGCCAAATTGTTACCCCGGAGCAATTCTTCCACTTCATTTCCATCATTTCATAGAAATAAAACCTCATATTATATTTGATAGCATCATAATTTTGTAAAGCCTTCGTTAAACATGTGCAAATCAATTTCATGCCAATACATGGTGATCTTCCACATACAGGGTGACATATATATATATACCGAGTTTGAATCTAAGCCGCCAACGTTTCAAGTTAAAAAAACCAAATTATTTATTAATACATTTTTGTGAAAATATTTAAGAATAGAGCAAAAAAGTTTATCGGTAACCACAATAGTTACGGAAGTGAAAACAGCAATACGTAACGAAGTACAATGA
>BMAW01032076.1:0-10546 GCA_019974015.1 Nephila pilipes | reverse complement strand
TTTTTTTTAAAAGTGTGCGGTATACCTTCATTCAGTTACAAATATAATGATAATTCGATATGTAAATCTCTGCCAAACATGATGTAAGATATCAGCAGTAATTGTTTGATTCCTTTGCTTAAGGCTCCCGTCTATCAGCCATTTTGATTTCGTGGACGTACTGTTAATCCTATGGAATTTTGACTATCGTTCTGAAATATTTACAATTTGATTTATTTGAATTCTATATAGATCACATTCGTGAGCTCTTCATGGAGCTATTTTACGAAAGCTATCATGAAGCTACCTTGCCTCTGGATTGGTAGAAGTGACCAAATGACTCGATGTTATATAACTGACTACTTAAATCACTTGATATCTCATGTCCAATCACATAATAGGGCCCCCATGCGATTTCTTCTTTTAGAGGTTTGTAAAAGGTAAGGTGTATGCCCCATTACTGTACACGAATTTATTTGATCTTAAGGCAACTGCTTAAGGCTTTAATTTGTTTGAATGCAATAAAGTGCATCCGAAAGAGCAAAAAAATAATGAAGGCTTCTGCGGAATTACTTTTTCCTTCCAATTTCTAAAAAATATTTTCACCCCTGTTGTTATGATTCGTTTGTGAGTTTCCCAGTATTTACAAAACATTCAAAAAGATTAAAAAATAGCAAATGCTTCTGTGGAATTAATTTTTCCTCCTATTTTTAAAAAATATATTTTAAATACCTGAAAATATGAAAATGAATCCATTAAGGCTACACAGTACCCTAAAAATGACAAATTTATCGAAAATTTTTTTTTTGCATTTTCCTGTAGCTCATACATTTGGGAATCTTGGCCCCAAATTTTAGATCTATTAACCAATTAGATTTTAAGATATTTGAAGTTTTCTGAGCATAGTCAGTCACTATTTTTGACAGCTGAGGGGGGCGTGGTTAGTTTCGGTATCATTTTAAAGCATTTTTCCATTCTTAAATTTAATTAATTACTGATATTTTTTAAATAATATCGATACTTGCAGAGAAGTAGATATTAACTTCAACTTTCACTACTAAAATCATTTATGTTTGTTTATATTTTGAGTTTTCGATGTGCTTATAGTTACTTAGCCAAAATTTATAAGTAAAGGTATTTCTCAAGACCAATATATATTCTGCATATAATTTATATAACTTAAAAGCTATTTTAAATTGTTTAAGTGAAGTTTTTTCTGTTGAGAAAATGCCACGGACAAAACTTTCGCAGCTTGAGAAGAGAATCAACATTTCCAAGAGATGGAGTACTGCCAATAATGACAATTCTAAAATCCTGCTTTAGTGGATATAACTACAAAACTTCAGAATACAAATGTCTTTAATACTTCTGCTACATATAAAAGTATCTTTCAAATTACATTATAGTGGATACTGAATGTTTGTTTACATATAATTTAAGCAATATTTGCCATAGTGTATCTTTAAAACTTTGCTATGGTCATAGAAATAGATTTGCATATAAAATGAATGTTGTATGTGTTAATTGTGACCAAACCTAAAGTGAAACATGTTCACAACAATTAGTTGATGCTATATTACATCAAATATCAAATGTTAGCAAGCGTCAATTTTTTAATGTTCCATTTGATGTAAATATGAGATTAGTGCAAGGTATGTTAAGTTTGTGACTTGGCTACTCATCGTTGGAAAAATTCTGCATGCATATGAATTGAAATATAATGTTTAGTAAAACTTTTAAAAGACATTATAAGCCAAAAGTTCTGATTGGACATCTTGTTGGGTCAAATCAACCGTTGCTTGATATTCGTAAAGATGTCATTGAGGCGTAGGGCTCAAGGAATGATAAAGATATAGTCGGTATTGGAATGTCATATGATGGAAGCTGGTTGACAAGAGAACATACGTCAACGTCAAATATCGGTATAGGATATGTTATCGACTTGCTGACTGGCTTTGTGATAGACTACGAAGTAATGTCCAAGCGGCGTGGAGAATGTGAACCGACTAAATTTGAGCCTGAAGAAGAAAGTGCTGAATTTCGAATTTGGTACAAAGGGCAACAAAATGTTTGTAGTACAACACATGTCGGATCATCTAGTGCAATGGAAGTAAATGCAGCTGTGAAATTATGGGAAAGATCTGAGAGTATTAGTTTCCGGGACACAATCTTGCTCTTTGACTCTTGGTGTTTTTACCAGTCATCATTAGCACGTGAAAAAAATCAGGTATTCACAAAGATTGGGTAAAAATAACAATCAACGAAGAATATTTGCCCAAAATCTTGCCTATTTATCAGCGATTAGCATCAACTGAATTATTAAGCACATGTGTCAGAGGTTTGACACACAATTCTAATGAAGCATTACATTCGATGATATGGAACAAATATTCCAAAGAAAATACATCTTCTAGGAGTCGTGTGTTGATTGCCATGTCGAGTGCAATACCTGAATTTAATGATGGAACATTAAAAGCTTTAAAAACATTTCAGGATGCTAATTGAATTTGTAACAAGTTTGTCATCAGAACATTTAGTGTACTTTACTGATTGTAGGAGAACCTATTTCAAAAAGAAAAGAAAATTTACAAATTTTAAAGTCGCGCAGAAAAAAATAAAACTTGCTAAATTGCGTCGACTTAAAATTCAAAAAAAATTAGGTGCTATGTACAAACCTGGAAGTTTTTAACTTTTTTTAAACTTTTATTTATATCATTATTATTTTTTTATAAGTGTATTGGGTTTCAAAACTTTTGTGAAATTATTATGTTAACTTTAAGCTCAATAATCTGTCATCGTAACAAATGCTATATCGATATTTTGCAAAAACATATTTTGAATAAATAAAAATATTTGCCATAATATTTAATTAAAGTAGTGTTTTCATATATTATATAAGTAGTTAAATAATATATTAAAAATTTAGATCTTTGCAAGTATTATTAGTTTTTGTTTTATGCCTTTAAAAACTTTAAATGCATTTTTCTCAGACTTTTATTTTTGAAGATGTAAGTGTTTTCTAATCCCTAAGGCTTTTTTTCTGTTCAAGATAGAGTCTTGAAATTTTTTATACATACTGAGATAAATGTGTTCTATAAAAGTTAGTATGTATTTAGGTCTGGGATCCCTAGTTATTTTTTTAAAAAATGTTAAAGTTAATATTTTAAAATGTTTCGTGTTTTTTCCAGGTTTAGCTAGAAAAATAATTATTAAAAATCAACAAGGGAACAGATTTTCAAATCCATGCTAACTTTTGTTTGCAATAATGTATGAAATATAAATCACTCAAAATAATTAAAAAATTTCAAAAATTGTGTATTTTATAAGGGTTTAAAAAAACTTCAAAAATTTTAAATTTTTTTAAATTTTAAAATAAGGGCTAGTTAAATTGACTTTTTATTTTCAGAATCAGTTTAATAATATAGTATGAAAACAATACATAATTTACTTTTAATATTACTGTCTCCAAAAACTTTTTTTGAAAAAGGGTACCGTGTTGCCTTAAGATAAGGATAAAAATGTTTCTTATGGGGGCTTATTATGTGATTGGAAATGGGATATCAAGTGTTTTAAGTAGTCAATTACATAACATCGAGTCATCTGGTCACTTCGACCGATCCAGATGCAAGGTAGCTTCATGAAAACTTCTAAAACAACTTTCGTAAAATAGCTCCATGAAGAACTCATGAGTGTGATCTATTTTTCACAATGTAAAACATACATAGCTTTCCGTTGCATCCATGCATTGCTTTTCAATCTGTGTCGTTCATTTACGAAAAGGTACGCAAAGGGTAAATATATATAGGTTTCTTCAAAATACTTTTTAAAAATTGTGGTCTAGATGACTGTTGACAGTAATTACATGAAATGCTTAGGTTGCAGCAGTTAAAGTGTAATATTTGAGGAATATTTAATCAAATGATATTTCCTTGCGAATGAATAATTCGCACGTTACGTGCAACATAATTCTATTATTTAGATATGTTGTAACTTAATAGCAAATGTATTAAATGCATCTATTACTATGATCATACAGTACCCTAAAAATGGACAAATATCGGAAAACAATTTCATTTCTTTATTTTGATTGGATGACCTTTTCAAATATATGCAAAACATTTCGTAGTTCTAGATTCATTACTTACCTAATTATTTAAATTTCCTTTAACAATGAGCAGAGTCATTTCTCTGACCTTCAAAACGTTAAATTGCTTTTTCACAATATTTTATCATGTAGCTGTTAGTCATATACTAAACAGCTAGGATTGTAATCAATACAAAACTTCGAAATGTTTCCTGGTTGTTTTGCATAATATATTTGATAATTCTGTGATTAGATACATGGTTTTAGATGATTAGTTGTTTTTAACAAGTCTACATAATTGGATACGGCGATTTTGTACTTGTTTCACAGAGTCAGCTGTGGATAACTTTTTGAAAAACTATAAATAACACTAGTACAAAAAGAATTCAAGGTACAGAATTATGAGAAGTGCCTCTAAGAAATTGAAACAAAAAATTTAAAAATCTTAAAAATGTATAAAAGTAGTGCAAAATTTAGGATATTTATGAATCATCTCTCCAGGAACATCTGCGTATATTTTCTGATTTAATTTTTTAGAAGTTTCGAACTCCTTTTCCATCTAAATGGAAAGTAATTTACGCAAATTAAATTGACTAAAGAAACGTAATAAAATGAGCAGAAGAAGCGTATTTTGAAGGGAAATTCAATCAAAAAGGAACGGAGGTTGAAATGTTACAAATGAGAAGTTGGAAGTTATCAGTTGAAGGGTAGTAATTGTAGCATGTAGCTGTAGTTGACGTGAGTAAACTTGCAACCATACCTGACTGACTATTTAGTATTTAGAAGAATCTTCCAGAGTGAGTAGTTGATCGAACACTTGATCGCCACAAGTTCAATAATTCGAATACGCATACGATGGTAAGATTCATTTTCAATATTGACGTTGGACTACATTCAAACTAGGTAGAATACATTGAGCTAGAGTAATTCAACACATTCATATCTTGACGATTTATAAATTGATTTCAATCTAACCTGACATCTCTTCGTCAAATTATGAACACATTGTCTGCTTAGATTCAACAAAACTAACCAATGAAATGTATAATAAGGAGGCTTTAGAGTAGTAGACATTTTAAAAATTCGAAAGTTTTTGAAAAAAATTAAAATGTTTAAATAATTTTTGTTTGGAAAGGAATTTTTTTAAAATATATATTTTATGTATGTTCATAATATGGTGAGTATAAACTTCACCTTATAACAATCTAATTAAAAAAAAATTCTCAGATCAAAAATAGCCGCTGATGTCTCGCCTTAATTGCAATAGGTGAAGATTTGAATTCATTGAAAAATCTCATTCACGACGCTAGAGTATTTAACTACGAAACTAAAAATTTAATAAATATTTATTCATTGTACTCACATTGTATGGAGAGATACAGAGGTTTGCTTTCTCCTATGCCTTCTGTATTCGATGCCGAACACGTGTAATGACCTCTATTCGTCCTCTGTACTCTTTGCAAGACGAGAGATTGGTTGCTGATGATGAGTCCTGCTGAAACATTAGTATGAAGTTCCCGCCCTTCAAAAGTCCAGCCAATCTCCGTAACCCACGGATTGGCCCGGATGTCGCACTCCATGTAAACGTCATTTCCTTCCTGGATCCGGAAATGACGTAGCTTGCTTCCCAGTCTCAAAACAAGTTGGGGAACATCTGAAAGACGAGGAAATTATGATCATACAAATGATTATACTTCAGTGGGCAAGTTGTCATCAAATAAATTCTATAAATGAAACTATTATGAACAGAATGAAAAATATACGCAGCTATTCTTTGAAAAATGACAAAGGAAAATATCTTTGTGAAATACTTTAGTAATTATTTACCAAAGCAGTGTATATCGTGAGCCTATTTTTAGCTCAAAAACTATATGAGAATGCTTCTAGACCTAACTCTTGTAAATTTCTCAAATATATTATATTTAATTACGATATAAATAATTTAACTCTGTTCTTGTGGATACTTTTCACTAAATTTTCGTATTCATTTACAAACTAGGTGTTTATTTTGAATTTCATAATATTTAATATGCGTTCTATTGGAATAAATAATTGCTAAGAATACTATGATGTGTATACTTCCCACTGATTAATTTTGCGTGGATGGTATACATTTGAGTGCGTGAAAGAACATTTGAAGTGGAAGAGATATAAAAAGGTATGCACTTGAGCTCGTGGAATACATTTACTTGGGTGGAACTTGACAAAGTTAAGAAAACTTCTCCTATTTTAGCAATAAATAATATTCACCCATCTGAAATTTGTAATTGTGAAATTTAATTTGAGCTTTATCATCATCTGAAATAAAACGAAGGCTAATAGCACTACATGTAGATAAAGTTTATTTGTGTAGGAGAAAGAAATTCTGTAGAAAATATACTTGACAAATTTTGATAACTATTCTAACAAGAGCTACCAATATATTTCGCTTCCGACGATTGAGTCGTTTTAACCCTAGAAATATACTATAATTCAACGTCAGAAAAAACGGACTATGGCTTGCGTTTCAGGAAGAGCGTTGATAAGGTGGCTAACAGATACCGTCACAAGTACGTCTTTACTTTAAATCTTATAAACTTCTTATAATTTTATAACCAAATGGAATGAAATGAAATATTTTAAGAGGAAAAGTTATCTTCGAGAAGAAAATGACATTTTAACAACCTTCTTCATTGCTGAACTCCACAAACATCTTGACATCTTATAAATAGTCAATAATGTAACAAATATAATGGAAGAAATGTCAGAGAAAGACATCATAGTTTATAATCCGTCAACACCAAATGTGTAAGGTCGCTTTCTCTAGCCAATCCCTCTTAACTCAGGTAATCCTAGTTTATATTCAAATAACGAAGTCTTAGTTTCAGGCGAATAGGTATTCTTATACGACTCTTGGGTCATAATTCAGTCAAATAAAAGTAACTCAAAAAGTCAATAACCTACCCAAGGATACACTATTCAAGTCTCATACAACTATTTATTTATCAACTTTGTACTATTATGTCTAAGGAATATTTACTCTCCTAGATAACACCCTAGATAGATTTACCCGTTCAACAAATACTGAATCAAGGGTGTCTTTCCCAAGTCTTCCCAGTTGAAGTTGATTTGATTCTTGGCTTCACTACGACCACTATTGCCCGTAGCAGCTCTTGATATCGTCTACCTCCTGTAGGATATATACTCAGCGCTAGTGACACTCCATCTCTATTGTGTGACTTTAATTTGTTTATATACTTTCCTATCTAACCCATTTCACTTTATTTCTGCCTGCCATTAATTCGCCTAATCATGTTTCATTTGGGTTGGGAAGAAATTGTTATTTCCAGCAATCAATCTCAATTAAAGTCCCCAATGTTAGTGAAGAGAAAACCGCGAATAGCCCAACGTCATCAGTTTACCGAGTCCTCGAACCGACCCTCACTTTTCTTGAGTGTAACAGGCTTAACTCTTATTACTCTAACCAGGAATCGCTTTTAGCTAGCTTCTTCTAAATGAATTATTACGATGATTTATTCCGTTTTACTAATACCTATCCTTTAAATTCTATTTTGCTTATCTAACACTATCTCTAGTGCTATTCATTACATTTTTCTTACCATCATCTATTTTATTTAATTACGTTTAATTTTGTTTAGCGAGGAGTTGTTTTATGTAATTCAAATTACCAAAAAGTGCTCGAGGTTAGTGAAGAGAAAATTATGAATAGTCCAACATCATAACTTATCAGAGCTGTATTTGACTATTGAAAAAAAGAATACTAATTAAAAGTTTCAGTCATTTTAATATAACTGAAGTACTTTGAATAATAAATTTAATTTAAAATTCATTAACTAGGATCGTCAGATCAGTTCGGAATTTAATGAACTATCGAACCAATGACTGATTGTCAGTGATATACATGGTAGCTATTCAACAACAATCTTCAACAACAAGACCTAGCTTTTGAATGTCTTTCCCAAGAGATCTTTAGAGGCATGCTCTTGAATTTCACTCTAAACACCTGGTGGAGGCATATCAATTTCCCTCTAATCATCTAAACCTAATAAGCAGTTTATTGCTGGCGTTAAATAATTTTCTACGCAGTGGAGGAGGATACAGTTGGTTTTCATATTCCCGGATGTGTTTCAAACCGACACTCCTTCGTTCACAACTCAACATATGGGTTCACATGTAATTACAGAAAGGAATTTGAATAGGGGGGGGGGGTGAGCTTCCACCGGAAATTATTACGAGCAATTCTAAAGTGTACTGCCAACATGAACTTGAAACATTAAGTGATTCAATAAAACTCAAGAGGTAGAATCGATCAATAGAAAAATTATAATACCCCACCAAAGTGGCAATGCCAGACTTCATACCAAGTTTGGGAACCCACCATAATCTTTTTACAGCTTCGATGGGATGTACTAATACAGCCACCATATTCTCCACATCTGGTCCCTTCATATTATTACTTGTTCCGATCTCTAGAAAATTTTTTAAATGGCAAAACCTTCGTTTCAAATGAGGACGTCAAAAGTTATTTGGATCAGCTTTTTACAGGCAAAGATTATAAGTATTATTAATGTGGAATTATGCTACTGCTAGAAATTTTTTATAAAATTTTGGACTAAAATGGAAAATACATAATTCAATTAAAATAGTTATACACTATAAGAATATCGTCTTTAAGTTTCACTAAAAATTGAAATTACTTTCCGAACAACCCAATGTTTAAGAGCTCCCTGACTCTTTAAATGAGAACAATTTTTATTCATTATTTTAAACAAAATTAACTTTCTTTTCCTATAAATTATTTCCTTTCGTCATTTAAACACAAACTGAAATATTCCGTATTTAGATACTCAACAATCAACTAAAACTCAAATATATAAGTCTATAAAATATATAAAAGTATTGAAATACATTAGGTCTTTATATATTATTTATTTTATTTTTTATCAAATGGCAAAATGACTAATAGAGAATGAGTTTTCAAAACAAAGAAAGATTTCATCGTGTGTATATATAATATGCATAAAAGTCGTAATACAAGTCGTAATGGTAATATTAAAATGTCAGAGGTTAAAAGCTAATTTGAAGCGCAAAGGGAAAAGTTATGTAATAATAGTTAGGGGCTTAAATAAAAATAATTATTTGCTTAACTATTATAATACAATTCTTTATTTCTTAACGTGTGTTAATGTCGAGAAAAATTAACTATATCAACGACAGAGATGAACAATTATTTTGCTTCCATTGTAAAAAGATTTTCTTCAACTTATTTGAAAATATTTGGACAGATGATTTTAAACACATAATAATTTAAATTGTAACACGAGTGATTTACTTTTTTAAATAACACTTACCTTTTAATAATTAACATTTTTAAAGAAGAACTCTGATAGAATTCAACTGATTATGTTATTTAAATAATTTATAGACGTGGAAAAGACTGGAATTAACTTATTTAAATATTAATAATTTTTTAAGGGTAAATTACATATTGCATGCAAGTTAGAAATCTATTCATGCGCAACAATTAACGAATTTTATGGAAATGCATCAAATGTTACTTTGAATGCAAAAATAATTATTATTAAACAGTTTATAATTAGAAACTTTTACAGAAAATGTTTTCGAGCATTACAATAGTTATTGTAATATAATAAAGTTATAAGGTTAATTTATTTTAAAGGTATGTTGAATGTTTCTTTAAAGGTGTGCTAAGCTTTTAAATTAATTTTCTAAATTTAAACCGCTTTTGCTCAAGCTATTTTATTTTTCATGATAACGAAGTACGTATTTAAAATGCTAAGATTCTTTCAGTAATTGATATAATGTTTTACAGCTTTTTTTCTGGGTGTAAAGCCTTTTTCATGCTATAATTATGTGCATGAAATAAATATCTAGATCACTTGTTATTTTTCAAAAATCTACAAGAAATTAGGTCTAGCTGTATTTTTACACACACACACACACACACACACACACCACTCTCTCTCTCTCTCTCTCTCACACACACACACATATATATATATTGTGACCTATTCAATTTTTAAAAACAAACGATTTAATCTTAATGTGATATTTTTTTGAAATATTATCTATTCAACTTTTAAAGGCAAACGATTTAGTCTAATGTGATACTTTTTTTTAAAAATATTATCTATTCAACTTTTAAAAGCAAACGATTTAAACTTAAAACGATGCATTTTTCAATATTCTTTATTAAGATATATTTTTTGGCAACACCAGATCATATTTTTGTTTTTTAAATAATTTACTGTCAACGGATATAAAAAAAATAGAAATTAGTTTGTTTCCAAGAGGTGAAGACGAACGTTGAAAAATGGTGCTTGTTAAAATTGTGTGTATAATTTTTGTTTGAAAAGATGTGCGCAAATAAATGTGATGTCCTGAAAACAAGTCATCTTTATTAATAATCTGCAATGCAATACAATATATATATATATATATATATATATATATATATATATA
>BMAW01032063.1:0-12106 GCA_019974015.1 Nephila pilipes | reverse complement strand
GATCACTGAGGTACCTCGGGGTTGTGAAGACCGTACTCATCTGAAGAAGATGAGCCCCCTGAGGTCCCCCGAGGTCAGTCGCTAATAGCCTTCGTTTTGCTTCTAGTGCGACGTTGATAAAAACTAACCTAAAATCTAAATATCTAGTGTAAGTGATTTTTCTTCCATAAAATGTACCTTAAAATCAAAATCTGTAATATAATATTGGAAAATTTAGTTTAAAACTTTCTTCTTATTTAACTATAACACCTTTTAACACTTTGAATGTAATTAAATGTTCTTGTACTATTTATAAAAATAGTACAAGAACATTAAAAATTCTTAATTCGATTACTTCACGTTGTATATGAACACAGATTTAATTTTTCTCTTGTTTTTTATTCAAATTTTTAGAATGCCTCGAAAATTTCTCTTACAAATAGAGATTGAGAATTTGTTGAAAGATTTAGATGAAGAAAATTTTGATAATATTTTTATTCAGAATTTGGAAATGAATTAGAAAATAACATTTTCGAAGATAATAATGAGGTTGATTTAGATGTATCAGCTAATTGTGATGAGAAAGTAGAAATGCTTATATTCATGGAAAGAGGTAGAAGGTTCGGAGGCCGCGGTAGCCTAGTGGTCATGGTTTCAAATTCGTGGCCGGCGGTTTTCGTTCAGTCGCTTGTTCGATCCTTGGCCGCTAAAGACCCATCGTGTAGCCCGGGCTGATGCATGTTACATCTGTCGGGGCCTAAAGTCCTCCCGTTGGCGTGGTGTAGATGTTAGGAGAGGGGGTACAAGCTCAGGTGTCGTCCTCGTTACTTGACCGTGGTTCAAAATTACGAGGTCCGTCGCCAATAGCCCTCGTGTTACTTCTAGTGCGACGTTGATTAAAAAAAAAAAAAAACTAAGAAGGTATTATTATTTTTTGGTAAAGTTGATCCCAGCAATTGCAAAAATGAAAATGATTTTTTTTAAACTGATGTTCAAGGATGAAATTTTATCAATTCTTATTGAAGAAACTAATATGTATGCATTTGATGTACTTATTATTCATGGAGAAACATTTGACAAAAGAAAAATGCACTTTCATTTTAAAAATTTAAATTTAATTTTAAAAATTTCTCGGTTTAATTTTACTGATGGGACTTATCGGAAAAGGTAGCATACAGAATTATTGGATAACTAACAATCTGATAGATACTCCATTTTTCTGAGAAGTTATGGCCCATGATCGTTTCCTAATGATTTTAAAAATTTTACACTTTTCCAATAACAGTTTAAAAGAAAGCAGATTCTCTAACTTATGACAGATTGTGGAAAATAAGAATAATTTTTTATTGGTTTAACAGAACATTTAAAGAAGTGTATGATACCAAAGAAAATTTATCTTTCGATGAATTTATCATTAAATTTAAAAGAAGGGTATTATTTAAACAATATATTTCAAAATAAATGGCAAACAGTGGAGGTTGAAAATGTACAAAAATGCAGATGCCACTGGATATATTTATGATTTAAGAGCATTGTCTAGGTACAGATAAAAAAGAAAGCCTTTCAACATTGATAATTTCTTTTCATCACCACAACTTTATCGTGACCTTTTAAAAGAAAAAAAAAAAAAGATTAATTCCTGTGGAACTGTATGATCAAACAAAAAACATTTTCCAAAAGATCAGGTTCCTTCTAAAATAAAACAAGGCGATCTTGCAGTGAAATTTTGCAATGGAATGCAGTCTTGTGTTGGAAAGATAAGAGACAAGTGTATATGCTGACCAAAATGAATTTATCATTGAAGAACAAAAAAGATATAAAAAAAACCTTGAATGTGACGTTACTGAACGTGAAAAAGAAAAATTAACAACTACTAAGCCAAAAGTTATGGCAGATTACAACAAGCACATGGGATATGTTGATTTAGGTGACCGCATGACATCCACCTACACTTTTGCTAGACGAACTAGAAAATGGACACAAAAAAAATTATTCTTTAGCATCATCGATATTGCTGTCATGAATGTATTTCTGATATTTAAGTAATGTCAAACTTTATCAAAATTCAGTATAAAATAAATTAGAATGAATTTAATAACATTTTTGATAGGAAAAATAAATCATAAAAATGCAGAGTCTTATTAATAAAAAATGAAGAAATATGATAGTAAGTTTTCTCGTTGGCCAATTTTGAAAAGAAAAGAAGGTGCGAAAAAGAACAACTATTGTCTGCAAGGCATGCAATATGACTCTTTATTTTGCCCAAAACTTTTTCAAAAAAAAAAAAAAAATTTTTTTAAAAACCTTTTAAACATAAACCAAAAAAAAAAAAAAGACCAGAATAAAAAAAATCAAAACTGATACATTTTTAATAAAAAGAAAGGGAAAATAAACAAAAAAAAGAACATAAAAATAAACAAACTCTCTTAAGAGCCAAAAAATTTTAAAAAGAACTCACATTTTTAAAACAGACATTTCAAACGCATTGCTTACAAGAATTTTTTCAATTTAAGATATGTTTCTTTTAGAAACAAAAAAATTGAAAAATTAAATAACAAATCAATAATTTTTTTTTTTTTTTTAAAGTTAAAGATTCATAGAAAGATTTGATATAAAAAAAAAAGTGTAATATATTATTTTCATTGGTATACATGAATTAATTGAAAGTTTTGCCTTAATTTTCTGTACTTAAGATTTAGTAGCTTTGAAACATGTCCAATTAAGTAGAAAACTATTTTTTAAATCTCTCTCGATAATATTTAATCACAAAGGGGCCGCGGTAGTCAAGTATTGATGTCGCAAACTCATAGCCAACGTTGAGTCCTGTTCAATTAAAAACTAGCTGCTAAACCAATCGAGATTCTAAGTCCTTATGTTGGTGTGGTGTGGATGTTTGGTGAGTGCTGTCCTCATTACTTGACCAAGATTCAGATTTATGAAGTCCTTCACTAGTTGTTTTCCTATTGCTTTAGAATGCAATGTTATTAAGAAATCAAATCAAATTGATCACTAATTATTTCGAGAACATTGATTTTTTTTTGTCCATCAAAAGGGCGTTAATTTGAAATGAAAATTGTTTAGTATTAATGATCAACATATTGTTCTTAAATTTTTTTTTTCTTTTACGTATTTTGTAGAGCAATTTTGAAAACATGAGGCAATATTTTTTATTGCATGGTTTCAATGTTGCAGTTAAATATGTAAGTTGCAATAACGAGACCACAAATAAATTCTGCACACTAAACCATGCGATGTTTATGTGCAGTTATAAATGTTATTTAAACCATGCGATGATGTCTGCACACAAACACTTATATGTGTATAGTGTGTTTGTACATATCTATATACATAAGCAAACACCGATATAATTATTATGAGTTTATGATTCAACTATCATATTCTCAGAGAGTGTATTCAAGAGATTACAGAAGCTATTAATTTAATATTGTTTTAAAATATACTTGCTTCTAGAAATTATTTTAATAATATGGTATAGCTGTCACTTTCTTTTGTTATTTGTTTTGTTTGAAAATGTTAATTAACGCAATACACAACTCTAAGTTATGATAAATTTTTAATATTTAAAACTAAAAGATTATTTTTTTTTTATGGAACATGAAATCATTACACAAAAATAAGAATACATTTTTAAAAATTCTCAAATTATTTTAACAGACAAGTAATTATTATATAATTACTTATTAATATTTTCATAATATTTTTTCATACTTAAGGGGTATTAGCCCATATTGTTCCACATCCTTCTCATCAATCTATTCTATTTCATACTTAAGCAATGAATACAATAAATTCTTGTTTCAGAATATGCGTGATTGTAGGAATTTGAGTGAACTAAAAAATTATGAATGGTGCAAATAAAAGTTTTGAATTGAATAATTTTTACTAATACATGATTTCTAGTCAACATACCAATCATATAAATTCTACTTCCTTATTACTTCTGAAATGCTGTACATCAAACTCCAGAAAACATTTTTTAACTTTAAAATTTACTTAAAAAAGAGACGTGTGCACATATTAAAAAATTCATAATACACATAATGACACACATAATTGTATGTCATTAAATTAAAAATATGAATCAAGAATTCAGAAAAAATATTGTAACATGATATGTCACCAAATATTGGGTTATTGTGAATGATTTCTGACTAAAAATCAGCAATCCTTACTATCTGCCCTTTGTAACTAGGAAAACTTTTCAATACCACAAGTGGCGAATTTGAATTTCCTGATGTTCCCAGAGGGGGAAAGAAAATTTTTCCTCAATCCTAAGAGAGCTGAGTAGAAGGGATATTTTGACTTGGAATCAGCTGAATTCTAAAGGTTAAAGAAAAGATAAATAAGCATTTTAGTATTTTCTTATCATGGTTACTATAGCATTAATTTGCTGCAATTTTACAGGCATTATATAATTTTAAAAATTTATGTTGGAAAAATCATTTTTGAAAAAATGCTTTACAAATGATGTATTTAATTGCTTATTTACTCATCAATCATAGTTAACTCAAAAACCTACAGAGTGAATAGTATTTACAAATAAAACAATTACCTCTAAAGTTTTAGATAATTTATGAAATTCTTGTGTGATTACTATTATAATTAGAAATTAAAGAGGAAAATTATTCTTCCAAACAAATAGAATTCATAATAGAAATTTCTAGGATTCCCATTAATAATGCATAAACAATTGTATATTTTCATAAAATTCATTCTAGCATACAGTAAATACAATTTTTGAAATAAAAATTGTACAAAAATAAATCTCATGCAACAAATGATCACTTTTCCAGTTGTATTAACAATAAACAAATACCAAAAATTAAAATTTTATAAGAAATTAAAATTAAATAATATCTGTAGATCCATATAAAACTAATCTTGCCATATCACCAAACGTTTTATTGTATTGTTTAATATTATTTTCATTAAACTCCTCAACAATATCACCGGGCAAAAGATAATTTTTATGTCTCACCAACAAATGAATAGCATGATAATTCTTCCATTCATCACTATGTGTCCCATATAAAAGATGAACTAAATTATGAACTCCAAAATCATAAGGCACTCTATGAACTAAATAAGGCATTGGTTCCAATATAAATTGAGTTGGAAGTTCTCCAGCATTGTAATACCAACGTTCTCTTCTGTAATAACGATATGAATTGTACCATAATTTCAGAAACCTGGCATTTTTGTGTGCAATCAATAATTGAGTACCAAGATTTTGAGCTGGTGGCCACCCAAGAGTCATTTCAAATTTTCTGTAATAGTTTAATGATTTTATAACATATGTATCAGTATCTAAAAATATTCCGCCATATTTCATCAATATTTCAAGTCTTGCTATGTCTGATGAATGATACACAGAACTCAGTAATTTTTCAAAAATATGAGTTGGCTTTTTCATAAAAGAAACTTCCAAAATGGAAATATTTTTTACCATATCCCAATACTTTCCTCTTAAACTATAACAATTACAATGAATTAGGATTTTTTCTGGTTTGTGGTTGAGATAAACAGCTTTAATACTTACTACCTGAATAAAATTCAAATCAGTTCTGTCAAAATGAACATAGTGCACTACATTAGGTACTATTGCATAACTAAATCCAGTCACATTTTCAGCTATGGTAAAATCTACAACATCTCCAGCAAAAAAGTTCTTCAGTTTTACAAGTAGTTTAGAATTATGAAACACTATGCATATAAAAAAAACTGTAAAAATTAGACAACTTAGAGTTCTGTATCGTCTGTTCTTGAAAATCTTCCATAAAGTATTTGGAACCATTATTTTTATGGATCCTTTTTTATTCCACTCATGTTAATACTTCTCAAGAGATTATATATATTCATTCTATAGGAAGTTGTTGCATATGAAATAATTTGGTACGATGATTGATTTATGAATAGCAAAGGCTACTGTTCAATTTGTTAACTTTTAAAATTGCAAAAAGCATACAATATATCGACCTACTTATGCAATGATTATGTTATGCGAGATATTACATAAACTTGAGTGTCAAGAATTATTCAGACGTGGAAGAACACTGTTCAAAGTTAATGAACATATTCAGCTCGTAGAAATTAGAAAATCACCGGCTCAGACTAATGCATTCGGAAAAACTGAAAAAGATGTCAAGACAAAAAAGTTTCCATGTGTTGAATGTTTATTCTATTATCATAATATTAGTAGTAGAATTTCTTCAATGTTTCCTTGTTCAGAATAAATTATCAAAAATAATTATTATCACTTGCACAGTTTTGGTGTCAAAAAAAGTTTCAAAAAACACGGGAAGAATTTCAAAATAATTTATATCCGACCAAAATAAATATATTATGCCTTTGATTGGTTGGTTGATTTTACTTTCAGAGATTTGGAGCAATGAAGGCTTCGAACTAGAACGTAAGTGAGTAGAATTATGCAAACAGAACTTCTTAGAACATCGCTGAAGCAGAAAGTTAATATCTACGTGTGTTTTGTGCTGTTCTCTGTGGAATAAATACGTGTTACAGAAAGGCATTTTTAACCTTTATTGGGACCACAGACACCCAGCATTTGGTAGATGTAGTCCATATTTGAACTAGAATTCTTAGAATTTTTTTTAATTCATCGATTTATTTCTCCTTCAACTATACTCTTTCAGTACAATGTTAATCATTTTTCTAACTGCTTACATATTACATTCATCAAAACAGTTATGTCAGCGCTCGCTACAGCATCTGTTTCGATTATAGTTTCTATTTCCTTATATTAATACAAATTAGACTGAATACTAAAGAATATGTAATTAACCAACCACACATAGAATTGACTAATAAATTCAAAGCATTGAAGGTCAATGAAACTCCAGTTCAAAATGAATTAAATAATACCCAGATCCAAACTGACTTAAATGAAAATCAAAATGAAATAGAAACTGAAGTAAATAATGAAAACACGGAGGAAGAAATTACTTCCCCAACTCATGAAATAAAGCAAAAAAGAATCCCTCCCATAATTATTGATGAAGCCCAAAACACGCCAGCCTTCATGGACGAAATTAGTATAATTGTCGGAGCAAGAACTATGGCTCGAAGGGTAATTGGAAAATTGAAAGTGTTCCCAGATATAATAGGTGCACACAGAAAAATCCAAAATTATATACCTGACAAAAAACTTAAATCCCACACATTGAGATGTAGAACCACTAGCAAATGAAAATAATAATCAGAGGAGTTCTAATAGACTATGACCAGACAGATATACTAGAAAATGGGTGTCTAAACTATGACCGTTTGAGAGCCACATAGCAAAAAAAAAAAAAAAAAAATTACTGGGCCGCACATGCAATATTTTTTTTAATAAATTGAAATAAAAATTATCTCTATGTAGTTTTATTAAAATAAATTAACTTCTTTTTATTATAATTTTTTTAAAATTTGAATTAGATATGTATAAGTACGCATTAATTTTAAACTTGTAAAAGTTTCGTTTCATTTAGTTTGGATTTCTTAAAAATGGAAAAAATTCAAATGAGATGGATGCTTCAGTTGAGAAGCAAATCGATATCGGGTTCAATAGACGAGGCAGCAATTCTTACTACATTTTCAAGATGCTTGTCATTATCTTTGTCCTATTTTTTGTTTTTTGTAAGCTTCATTCTTGAAAATAATTGTTCACAAATATAAGTACTGCCAAAAGCTGAAGACACGATTGTGAAAATTAGGATATTTATCGCAGGGGTAGGTAACTCCAGTAAGGGAACATTTCCAAATTTTTCTTTCAGTTGAATGTCACTTTGTAGTTCAATGCATTCCATTTCAAGATTTGAAAGCAATTTATTCATTTATAGAGAAAATAAGGTAAAAAATATGTTGAAATACTCTTCATTTTGTCAAAAATTTTGAAATCTTCTTTCAACTCAAGCATTAAATCAAAAATTAATGCAGCATATTTTGTGCAAATCACGGGTTTATGTGCAGCCAAAGTACTGAAATGTGTTAAATCTTACTTTTATTTGATTAAGCCAAAATTTCAGTTTTCTTTCAAATGCTGTAATTGTTTGGGACATATTATTAAGAAATTGAATTTTTCCTTGAAGTCTCAAATTTAAATCATTCAAATATTCTGTTAAGTCTACTAAAAAAGCTATGTCTAAAATCCAATCATCGCCCTAAAATTCATTCACAGGTTTCCCTTTTGTTTCCATAAATATTTTTATTTCAGTTCTCAAAACGTAAAATCTTTTGAGCATTTTCCCTTTACTCAACTATCTTACTTCTGTATAATAAATAACATCTACAAATTCAGTGCCCCTTACCTTAAGAAATTCTTCAAATTGCTTATGATTAAGTCTTTTTGCTCTTATAAAGCTAATGTTTTTTATAACAACGCTTAATACACTTTCCATTTTTAAAATTTTTCCACATAAATTGCCCTGATGTACAATACAATGATATGCCATCAAGATCATATTGCCGGTAGAGACGGCTTCATTATTCACCATTTTAACGAGTCCCCTAATTTTACCAACCATGGCAGGGGCTCCATCGGTTATGATAGCTGATAAATTTTTCGTAAATAAGGAAAACCTTTTCATCGAATAAATCTACAGACTTGGTTGTGTCTTTTAACGGTGCTAAAGCAACCATTTTTTCTGTGATATTATAATGTTCATAAGTTCCTCTTATAAAGATTGCCAATTGTGCCGTATCAGAAGCGTCAGTGTTTTCGTCCATGGCTAACGAAAAAAAATTTAAAATTAGTACAATTACTTTTTAAAGACTTTTCAACTGAATGTGTAAATTTAAATATTTTCTTAATTTGCGTTTGGGCCGCATCTTAAAGGCTTTTAGGCCGCATGCGGCTCGTGGGCTGCACTTTAGACAAGCATGTACTAGAAGAAATCAAAAGATTGGGACTAAAACCAGAACACATAAGTGTACTAATAGAGAATCACAAACGCTAATATGCCCATCTTTTTAGTTTATTAAATAATAATCCCATCTATTAGGAAATATATGACATTGAACGTATCGGCTATTTCAAGGTAAAAATTGAAGCTCTCAAAAAAAAAAAAAAAACATGCCAAAACAATGTTACAGATGCCAGCAATTTTACCAACACGGCAGGTTCTGTAACAGAGAGCCGCAATGCCTCAAATGTGGGGGAAAACATCTAACCAATGATTGCAAAAAATCATTAAAAACTCCTCCGAAATGTACTTTTTGTCAAGGATTTCACTCAGCTAATTACTCAGGTTACCCAAACAACCCAAAAAATATACGCCCAAACCTGTCAAGAATGTTTGAGAGGAAAGAAAAAAAAATTCAAGCAAACCAAAATAATACAACCAAAAATTCAAACACAGCCAACCCAAATTCCTCAAATCAATCTACCATTTCTCTCCAGATGTCTCAAATGATGGAACAGATAGACAATATGTTCAAAATGTTTCAAAACTAAATGCTAGTAAATAATAATGGATAAAGTAAACAACAGCCAATGAAGTCTGAGAATTTTTACCTGGAACGCTAACGGAGTTAGGGGAAGACTCGATGAGCTTAAAAACTCGATTGTTGAGCATGATCCAGATATTATCAGGATCCAGGAAACTCACATCAGACCTTCTGACAGCTTTAAAATAGTTATATAAATTAACAATATATACAATAGTTATATATATTAACAACATAAAATAGTTATATATATTAAAATAGTTATATATATTAAAATAGTTATATATAATTATACATGCCATAGGAACAATAGACTAATGCACAGGAGAGGGGGTACCACCATCTTTGTAAAAAAATCACTCAAACATTACCCAATAGATATAAATTGATATACACTTGAAAATTCGGCTATCAATTTGTGCTTAAATGACAATTGTACTATTACCATAGCCAGCATCTACCGATCTCCACACGGCGCCATTAATACCATGAAACTAGACACCTTTTTCTTAAGCAACAACAAAACCATTCTCTTTGGGGTCTTTAATGCAAAACACCTTGTTGAAACGTTGGACCTTGTTGGAAACACCTTGTTGGACCGTCCACCAGAAATGGAAAAAATCTTTTCGACTGAGTAATAAACAAATGCATAGAAATAATGGCGCCCATTGCTCCTACTCATTTTGCTATTAATAACCCCATAAATTCAGTCCTTAACGTTTGCTAAAAATATAACCCTCGACAATATCGAATCAGTAAATGAACTTAGCAGTGACCATAACCAATAATTATCGATCTATTTTTTAATAATACTCTCCCTCATCTTCTCCGAACTGTGAAATCAACCAATTGGATCAAGTTTCAAGACGACCAACATTAATATTAATGAAAATCCAACAATCAATGTAAATGAAATTGACGACGCACTCCTTAAATTTAATAGCATTATCACACAGGCGATCACTGCAGCAAGTGTCACAAAAACTATTAATACCCCCCATCTTAGACTCCCACCTGATATCAGAGAAATTATTAAAACTAAAAATAGATTCCGGTCCATATTTCAGTCTACTAGGGTTCCAACTTTCAAGCGAGAAATGAATGCCCTTCAGAGGCAAATTAAAAACCAAATAAATAGCCATAAAAATAAAACCAGGAAAAATCTATTAAACAAACTGAACCCCGAAGAGAAATCCCTGTACAATATGCAGAAAAAAATAGTCAGAAAACCCATCGAAATTCCTCCCCTACATGGTCCACATGGAATAGTTTATACAATTGAAGAAAAGGTTGAGGTCCTTAAAAGCATACTAGAAGACACCTTCACCGAAAATGTAGAATCATATGAAGACGCCACAATTGAATTAGTTGAAAAAATTGTACAAAAAGTTTTTCAAAAATCAAAATCTGAACCCTCCACCACCTTTCACCAACCCAAACGAAATCATAAACATAATTTAAAACTACTAAATATTTAATAACTGCTAAGGTATTCGAAATAGTTATATTAAATAGAATTAAAAATCATATTTCAATCACACACTGTATCCCCCCGGAGCAATCCCGTTTCAAGGAGGGACATTCCACAACACACCAACTCATCAGAGTTACCAACATTATCAACGAAGGTTTTGTACTAAAATGTCATACCATTGGGGTCTTATTAGATGTAAGAAGAGCCTATGACAAAATGTGGCACAGCGGACTTATTTACAAATTAATAAAACTAAATTTTTCAAACTATATTAACAAAAAATTAATTTATAATTTTTAAAAAATAGATCATTTTATGTCAGAATAAACAAATCTCACTTCACCCTGGGCTGAATTCATGCAGACACGCTCCAAGGTGGGGTCCTCTCGCCCCATTTGTACAACTTTTACACACATGACTTCCCACACAACGCCAGTGTTAGCACTTGCCTCTTTGCTGATGATTCCGCGGTGTTAGCCCAGAGCTACAATTTCAAACTCTCACTAAATATAATGCAACACTATCTATACACCCTGGAGAAATAGCTTACACACTGGAGAATAGCTATAAATGTTGACAAATCACAAGCAATAACTACTCTTCCACAAAGGAAAACAAACCCCCACACTCCACCTACACCTCTTCGAAGAAATCAACTGGACATTGGAGGTTAAATATCTGGATCTGCTTATTAATCACTCTAAACACAAAAAAACACTTAAAAAATAAATTCTGGAATAAGAACCATCTCTGCATTTCTCTTATTGGCAGACACTTGCCACTTTCCCTCAAA
This sequence comes from Nephila pilipes, assembly GCA_019974015.1. Lineage (NCBI taxonomy): Eukaryota > Metazoa > Arthropoda > Arachnida > Araneae > Nephilidae > Nephila > Nephila pilipes. Next base: position 395 of record BMAW01032063.1, on the reverse strand, counting down.
AATAAAGTCCTACTCTATAAGCTCATTTTACGCCCAGTTTTTAGCTTCGCCTCTCTTGTTTGGGGGGCTGCAGCCCCTACCCACCTGGAACACATAGAAACATTACAAAATAAAATACTTAGAATCATGACAAACGCTCCATGGTACGACAGAAATTACGTAATGACCTGAAATTGAATTCATTGATAATTTTATCACCAAGCTATCAAGAATGTTATATTCATATCCATTGAAAAACATGCAAATTCTCTAATCAAAACTCGAGCCATATTCACAGATATAAATAATAAGCAAAATTTTGCATACAAAACCACCAAATGGCTTCAGTCCTTTAAACTTTCATAATATCACTCAACAATAACTTGAAATCTTCATTGTAATTGATCTCTACAAAC
>BMAW01032060.1:268088-295159 GCA_019974015.1 Nephila pilipes | reverse complement strand
GTCATAATAATGATTTGAGTAGTACGTAAAGACATTGACGATATGCTGTATTTATCGACGTTAAAAATAAACTGAATTCAAATAGATCCTAAAGAAAATCAATAGAAATTTACATGTCCCATAGTAATAATAAAACTTAAAATTAAAGTAACATTTATTTCTTTATTTTTATTTATATAAATAATTGTTATTTGTTTTAACTCAATATTTCAATTTTTTTCTCTATATTAAATTTCCAAATTAATAATTTCATTTTAATTTGGTAATTCATAAAAATAATAACATGCAATTTTCTGTGAAACTAAAAAAGAAAAAAAAAAAATTAAACAATTTTTTATAATGTTTAAATTGAAACTACTATTTAATTTTACGAAAGCCTAATTTTTAAATAAAGTTCTATCAGCCCTTTAATTTTAAAGATTTTATAAGAAAGTGCTTTTAAGAATTCGTGGGTTTTTTACCTTGCATAAGTTAAGAGGAAGGAAAAGAACTCAACAGGATAAACAAGTTAAAAGTAAAATATAGAAAACTACAATCAAACTTTGTACTCATATGAAAAAAGAATCTACACTTTGTTTAAAAAAATTATCAAAACGATATTTGAGTTCAAGGTTTATTTTGATATTTAATAATAGTGGATAAATTTGATCACATTACTATACATAAATCACGAATATATTATTTCTTCATAATAACACATGCATTCAAAATAACACATACATTTTAATATAATTACGTTTTGTTAGAAATGCTTATTTATAAATATTTAGTGATCTGATTTTACAGCATAAAAACTAATAGCTTAGATGTTATACCATTATTTATGTACTAAAGAGCAAGGGTCGTGCTCAGTTTCAATATATAGTCATTATATATTATAGTTATCATTTCACTAGTACAGAATACAATCTAAAACAGTTCTACTTTCCAGTCTTTTAGTATTCTAGTCTATTCAGCCTTAAGTCTGAAACACAAATAGATACCTTTTCTAAATAAAGAACCTCATCAGCATTTTATGTAGTAAATTTGTATTAAAAATTGATTTGCATTTTTTTTACTTGAAAACTTGGAATTTTTTAGGGACGCATTAAATAACATGATTGATATTAAATTTGGATACATTTTACATAATTCCTGAAGGAAAAGAACAATAATGTTGTATTTTACAGTTATATTGAAATTGATGAATTTCTCAAATTTTTTTCATTGCAAAATTGGTTGCAAATCAGACATAACTTATAGTTTTTCAGTGATCTATAATAATGAATGGAACTTTGAGAGGTTGGATTTTAAATAAAATTTTTATCTTATCATTTAAAAGTATAAACTGTTAAAATGTAACTCGATTAATTTACAAAAAGCAATTTTGAATCGAGTAACGATATAAGTATGAAGGCATTGCTAAATTAATTATAATTTACTTTAGCAAATGTAATACATTTTGAAATTCTTCGATTATTGTATTATTCAAGTGACAAAGAATTAAATTCAGAGAATAAAGACGTTTAATAGCATAATTAAATTAAATTAATTATCTGAGTTAATTAAATTAAATTACTATCTGAGTTTTCGAGTTCTAGATTCATTTAATAATATAAAAATTTGGTAATTTAATTGTATAATAATTGAGAGTAAAAAACTCAACGTTTTTAAAACAACGTTTTTATATGGTGGCAAAGTTTATTAGAGAAAATTATTGAAATATTAGTTAAAACTGTTAGTTATTTTTAACTTTAAAATTCAATTAAAAGAGAACATTTGTGAGAGTATTAAAAAATCTTTAATACCATAAAATCAAAACATGCATTTGAAAGTTTGTAAGTCAATTCATTAAAAGAATAACCAAAATCAGAAAAATTATTGTGATAAGACACGGCCAAATATTGGAAACTTTCTTTCTTGAGAATGATTACTGACTAAAATGTCAGCACCCTACTATCTCGAGGATAGTAAGGGAGATAGTATCTCCCCTTGTGAGTACAAAAGGTTTATTGATCTGTGTTGTGGGGGGCCAGTTCCCAGAGGGAGAAATTTTTTCCACACTCCTAAACGCGCGAGGAAAGAATATTTTGACTTATTAAAAATTATTGAAATATTAGTTAAAACTCGCAAACGTCTAAATATTGCATTGTTAGGCACTACGAACGATTCCCAAAAATTTCAAAGCTCTAGCTTGTGGGAAGTTGGTTAAATTAACGATCGAAAATTTGATGACACACTACACACTCACACACACACACACCAAGTGAAATTCAGAAAACGTACAAACAACCCATATTATCGTTTGTATATGTACTCCTCAACTGATTTCTGAAGACGTTTATTAAAAATTTTATAGTTTTATGTTAAAATATAAAATATGCAAATATTCTTAAAATTTTTTTTATCGTATTAAATCAAAGTGAACTGAAAACTTGTTTTTTAATTAAAAAAAACAAAAGCTGACATTCTCAATTATATTTCTATTTCCAATGAAAAGAAGTTATTAAATTTTGATATTTCCCATGAAACTTTCCAAAACAAGATAAGAATTTTAGTGAAATTACGTAACAAGGGGAAATATTTGAGTGTGTGTGTTTTAAATATCTGTTAGCAATACAATTGAATAATTAGCTGAGATCATGTTTTAGTAGGAAACACAAAATTTATCTGACTATTTTAAAAAAGTTTCTAAATCAGTTTTCTTTTCTTTAGAAATATACCTTCTCTCAACATGTATTTAAATTCATGACTTCAAAAGGTGCTTATTTTTTCTCAGTATTCTTCAACAGGAATCCCACAGTATGGTGAAATTAGTCGTAATCCAGAAAGGAGGGATTGTGACATGTGACATTGTATTCGAAAAAAGTTGACTGATATTGGTGAGAGAACACAGCTCTGTAACTTGTAAACAACTCCTCCCACCTTTGTGAGCAGTCGTCTCTCTGTCTCACTATTAACATATTTGTAAGGAAGATACCACATCATATTTGCACAATTATTTTCTACCCAATTCCCCATAACCATAAGCATTCCTACTGGAAACACCAAATTTTATCCCAACCAATCTGTAATCAAACCCCCTATCACTCACTGCTCCCCTCTCTCTCCCACAAACCTACCTTACCTCACTTTCTCTTTCAAGAGCAGTCCCTCACCCCATAAATCAAGCTGAGTTTATGTTAAAGGCATGCACTAAATAGTCTATACAAAAACTTCAAGCATCCATCTTTCTCCTTCCTTTCCTAATTTTCAAACTCCTCGTCGCTTATAATTATCAAAATTAATTTAACTGTACAATTAAATTTTTTTAAAAATTAAAATGTAATCTAATGTATAGTTTTCAAAAAAAAATATGTATTTCAAAAAAATGATACTTACAAACCTCAAGTACTCGAGATCTACCGATCATGCGTGAAGGTGAACCGTTTACGGAGGCGAAAGTAAAGTAAAAAAAAATAAAAAAAAAAGGTTTAAAAAAATCTCATCCTGTATATATCTCATACATCCTATGTCTTTGCTCTTCTTTCTTTTTCTGTTTGATAAATCATGTGTTTTATACACATTTTAATATGCCTGGCTAATCTTTCAACAAATTTCATGAGTCAGATTAAGCAAAGTGTCGCAATGACTGGCCCTCGCTAATTATTAGATTGTTGTTGTTGTGTGTATGAATGTAACTAATTACTCATTGCTAGAATTCACAAATAACTTTACCAAACAAATATCAAATGGATAAAATATTAAAATGTAAATCGTGGCAATAAATAAGATTGTTTATTGTTGGTTTCTAGGATAAGTCATAAAAAGGATGAATTTCTATTAATTATATTCTTGAATTAGGATTTAAACGGCAGATTGAAAAAAAAAATTATAATTGGGCCCAAATACAACATTAAGCAAAACAGACTTCATTAATATGTCATTGTAAAAGATTTTGACAGCTATTAGATGAAGAAGGCAGGATAAAAATTTTATAACGAACTTTAATCACTGTGTCATTGAAGCGTCATTTTGAATTCATTCCAACCACTGACTTTATGCGTTTTTGAACATGCGCATTAGTCCAACTTTTACTATTCCACAAATTGTTGCTAAACTTACTACGTCAATCAATTTGCAAAATACGACTCGTCGTATCGCTTTAATAATTGTGACAAACGGTAAACAAAGTATGTCTTAAGGATTTGGGGATAATAGCCTTTGTTGCTCTTTATCCCATAAAACCAAACAATCAGTCTGAAGCAGTTGCTTAGTTACGCAACTACTGTCATTGGATTTGTTGTTTTATTTAGTCAACTCAATTTCATAATGGAATCTATGATGAGATTTTTGCCAAAACCAGGTATTCGTATAACACTTTCCCAAATAACTGAAGTAGTTGACAATGATCTCATACTTCGTGGTTATATCAGTTTCTTTAGTAAACGAGTGCTTGTTTTTCTTATTTGTTTTAATCTGTTGACCTACAGATTAATTATGTGTTGCATTGGTTATCTTTTCGGAAAATGGTTGCTGCAATGGCAAATTATTCCATATCACATACATAGACCACGAAGTTATAAAGAGGATCCTGGAGTAATAGAAATGCATGCAATGTTAAGAGGTGAGGACTGCTTTAGTTATAATTTAGATCAAAGTCAGCGTCGGTCTAGTCTTCCAGCAGACTTTAATCCTTATGAAGAAATATGTTTGGGATCATATCATTCTAGAATGATTATTAGAATCACATACCTTGTGAAATCTTTAAAAAAACACGATGAACCTTTAGCACCTACTCTTAACAGTCTTTTCGCATGGTTTGATGATCGACTAATAAGTAACCTTAAATCTCAAGTTATTGTTAACAAACGTGATTAATCTTCTCTTAATAAAGATTCTATGTTCGAAGGTGCTTTATTGTTCAATTATCTTCAATTAAAATTAAATGACATTATTTTCTTGCTGAAAATGGAAATGTGCTGTGCCAATGGCAAAATAAGTTTTTCTTTATATTATATTGAATATTTTGAATTTTACATTTAGTGTTGTGTGAGATTCTATAAAAATTAAATCTTTTTAGATGTATGTAATGTTATTATCTAGCAATAATGAAAGTATTCATTTTTTTCATTATGTATCAAAATATAATTAATTTCTTACTCAAGTAGATAAAATAATTTTAAATATTTTATTTTGTTTGAGGATTTTATGCAGATTTTCATCATGCTGTTAAATATTTCATTGTTACGTCTCTAACATTATAATTCAAAATCTATAATTTTCAAATAAAATCCTGATTAACATTTCTTGGTCGATATTACAGCTGTAATGTTAAAAGTACAGAATGATAAAATATTTGCATATGATTTATTTTGATTCTGGATAAGTATTTGTTTTGTCACACTGAATTTGTGAAACTTTATGTCAAGAATATTTATATTTACACTATTGCTTTAAAATAAAAGATATATTAGCTTATTAGAACTTAAAAATTCAAAAAATAAAAATAATCACAACTGTTATTTTTACTTATTTTCTTATATAAATCACTTTTTCATTTGAATTTCTCAACTGACTTTTATGTTACAAATATTATAAAATGCTATTTATTAATAATTTAGCTAAAAAAATGATTTTAAAAGTAGTTATGTACTATCCAGTGAAATTGTTATTTCAAGTTCAATTGATATTCTTAATTTCCAATCAGCAAGAGTGATAATTTCAACACTTGAAAAATTACAACATTTTTTTGTAAAATTAGGAAACCTAAAAAGTCATAACATATTTTACCTTGTGGTAATCATCAGATTTATAGATGTACTTCATAGGAAAATCTTTCATTGAACATGATTTGTGTGTTCATTTCTTGCGGAGAAGCAATGCAGCTATGCTTCTATGATTAACATATTTTTCCATAATTAGATTTAAATAAATACTGAAGAGTATGAGTTTTGCATTTACTGTGATAATTCCTATAAGAATGACATGTCTTAGCATTTAATAAAAAAAAAAATTCTTTAATTAAGTTTATATGAAAATGTGTGTGATAGAAATGTTTTTTAGTAACTGAAATATTTTTTTTTTTTAATTCCTGAATTTGCATGACTGATATCTGCCTATAATAAATAATAATAATACATTTCATTAAAACATTAAGAACTGAGGAACTTCTATGTGTAGATTAAAGCAAATGGATTTGAATACATTCTTCAGATGAGAATGAATGCAATAAAAATTTTGTTAATATTTCTGAATGTGATGAAAGTATTTGACTTATATCAGTTTTGTTTTACACATACAGGAGCTAACAAGAAATAAGTATTTTCATGTTAATATTGTAAAGGAACTATGAAATTTTGCAAGGATTATATAAATAATAAACTATTGTTAAGAAACCTTCCTCAGTTGATTTTTTCATGTGATTTAATGTATTTAAAAATCAATACTGTATTTGTTTTCTTAGTGAAATAATTTAATCTTCAATTTTACTCATAATTATACTTATACAGAAATGTAATTTTGAATTTTTTTGTTTGTTCTGTACTTTCAAAACATTCATTAACTATTAAAATATAATTTTACAGCATTTAACATGAGTATTCTCTTTGAATTTTAATTTACAAATGCAATTTAAATGAAACATTTCTTTACATTTCTAAATATATTTTAAATGTAAAAAGAGGACCATAATTTGGGCATTGAGCTTATGTAACAAATTTTATTTTAGATTAATATTGAGAAAATGCAAATGTAGTTCTACTGAAAGATACAAAATTTTTAAACTTCTCTATTGTTATAAATTGCAAACTTTTTTTACTTATTCATCAAAGAAACTTTCATTTTCATAATATAAAATTTTTATGTGTTTTCTTTCGATGGCATATTTTTAAATATTTCTTTTTTTTAAAGTAGGTAATCAAAATTTGTTTGTCACTTGAAATAATGCAGAATTATTTTGATGTGAATAGTATTTTGTGATGTATTGTTATTGCTTCATGTATTGTTATTTTTCTGTGAATAAAAGTTATTTCTAATTTGTCATTTTATTATTTTTTTAGTGTAGCTATTGTTTAAAAATTTGTGTCATTTTACCAAAATCTGGTGGTATGACATTTGTTTGTACATTTATGTCATTTAGGAATCTAGTTACATGTCGATCCTTTTTTTTTATACATTAGCAATAATTGAATTTTAAAAATTTTTAAACTGTTATTGTTTTCCTAACCAAATATTCTACTTTATTTAATGGGTCATGTATTAAATTTTTGTTTTGCTTTAATTATTTCAGATTTATTCTGATTATATGATCTTATATTTGTTCTTGAAATGTTTTAGTGTATGATCAGCTTATAAATGCATTTATCATATCTTTATGATTTTAAAAACCATTTAAAATATATTTCTAGGTTCATTAATTAAAATCAACAAGATTTACAAAATATTACATTTTTTTCATTAGTGCCTCTTAGTGAAGCAAAAGGAGATTTCATTGTAGAATTTATTAAGTCTGAGGAAAAGTGCATTTAAAAAGGCATAGATTTCCTGAGAGATATGGAATAAATGTGGAAAACATGAAAAATAATTTTTATCATTAATAACTGATTCATACATAATTATCACAATAATAAATTGGCTGAAGATTTTATGGTGTAACTTATAAATAATATCAAAATAAAGTCTTCAATAAATTTTTTTAGAAAATGATTTCTTAACATTTCAAAAAATAATCGGGGTAGTTGGAAGAGAACACAACTATGTTTCAGAGGATAATTAGCTTCAAAAATAAGGATATATGTAAAATACATGTTCTCCAAATGAGGATTCATAGTCTCTAAAATGAATTTAGTCTAATTTATCTAGAATAGAAACAGCACCAATAGTTACTAGAATGTTTATAATTAAAAGTAATAAAACAAAATTATCCAAGTTTGTGAAAGTGAAATCAGGCCCAGTGTAATAAGAAAGTAGAATAAGGAATTAACTGCAGTTTTCATTTCATAAATAAATCTAAAGTCTCATTATTTGGAGTTAAAAATAAGTGTTTTGTATGATCATGAATCCAAAGATTATCTGTAAGAGGACACAAAATATGTAAAAGAATAGAGGATTTTAAAAAAGTGATTGAAACTGATTGTATGAAGCAAAATCATGACTTTGGAAAAAATAATATAGGATTGATATTACATACACCTCTACTAAACGTTTGAATTTGTTTTTTTTTTTTTTTTTTTTTCTAAACCTTCCATCAAAATATTAGGTAATTTATTAATTGCATGTAGTCTTTACATTTTTCTTCCATTATTAATTCATTTTGATATCAGTAAAATTAGTTTTGTTTAAAGTATAAGTATTAAATTGAAGGCTTTTTAATATAACTTACTAATACTACTCATTTTATGCATTCAAAAAATGCAATTTTTTTGCACTTTATTATAATTTATTCTAATATCAATTTTAGCCATTGAGTTACATGGTATGTTGAGCAATAGAAGCTATTATCCACTCCCGTAGTTATGTTGATTTGATTTTTTTAAAGATGTTTCTAGTGTAAGTCTTTAATTATTTGATTAAATAATTAAAGAATAGAAAAAATCCACAAATAATGCTATCTAACTCTTGACATGCTTGCATTACAAGAACGAAATGAAATTGTATCTTAATAAACATATATTTTTTAATGATGTGTAACTAAATTTTGGATACATTTTTAAGTTTTATTAGCTCCTAGAGAGATAGTGCAAGTTTTATACTAATTATAAAAAGCATGCTTAATTAATACATCATGTTATTTATACATCATGTTACAGTTCTTCAGTAATGTATTTATAATATTTGTGTCTCAAAATGTTTGACTTCAAGAATATATTTAGATTAAAATAGTGCATAGTGTTAAAATATCTATTTAGTGTATTTTAATACCATTTTTATAGAATATGAAAATTTATTGTAGGTTTGAATAGCATATAATATTAAAATGTCTATCTAATGTATTTTCATTCATTTATTACAGTTTATGAAAATTCAATGCACTTTATAACTGAATCCAAAGATGTCTATTTTAGAAATATTTCTTTCAAGTTTGAAAGTCTTATTGATTGAGTCTTATGAATTAATACATTTCTTTCATGAATTTCATAAGCCCTTTTAAAATTAAATTTTATGAATATTGTGAAGTTACTTTATAAAAGTTTTAATTTCACATAGGTGTTACATATGTATATAATGATTTAAATTATCTCAAAAGATTGAAGTAAAATTTTTCAATTAAAGTTTCTTTATTACCTTTGAACAATGTTTGTTATATTATATATGCTTTTAATCAAGAAGCATTCATTTGTTTATATTTCAATACTCAATTAGCTAGTGTATTAGTATATGAAGAACATAGTGGAAGAAAAAAATTAAACAAGTTTTACAATTTTTCACCTCTAACAGAAATACTGTTTTTTAAAAATCAAAATGCATTCAGATAATTTATGTAAGTATTATCGCATTTAAAAATGAATATCTTTAAGATTAATGGTATATCACATAAATTATTATATTCAGAATTAAGTAATTTTCTATTGCTACAAAAATTATTTACAGAATTTTTTTAAAACTATGACTATATTTATGTGATTAGAATCTCATATGCATTGTGATATATATATTTTTTTTTCTTATTAGAATTTTTTAAGAATAATTTGACAAAATTAGAAATGTCTGCAAAAGTGTTTGAAAATGTGTAAAAATTCTGTATGTCTACATCACATTGTTCTATAAATAAAAATTGTGTATATGTAAACAAAACTATGTAATGAATGTAATTAAGAGAGAAAATAAAGTGAATTAAAATTCTTAGCTTTCATATTTTTACATTAAAATCCATAATCATTCAAACTATTAAAGCAAAAATCTAGAAAAATATTTTTTAAAATCATGAGTATTATAATGTTAGAATTTCAATGTGCACAAGTTATTAAAAGTTCAATTTTTTAAATAAATGTTTTGATATATTATTATAAATGTGTTGATATATGTTAGTTAATTGATTTTAGGAAACATTTTTTTCAAATTAATATTTTGATTTCTAGAATTTTGCTGAATATGTTGCAATTTTAATTGATAGCATTTTCAAGCCTTTCTAATAAAAGCATTTTTTAATGATTATTTGTTTTTTGGACAAGTGAGATAAATAGGTGTTAAATTCATCGATATATGTCTTATCTTATTTCAGTAGCATGATTATAACGTGATAAAGTTTGCTCGTCCTTTTTTGCAAAAGGCAAAAATACTTTCAAGACAGAAAAACATTAGTTGCAAGTAATTCTAGAAATATCTACTTCACAATATTGCTGAGGCGAATCTAAAGGTCCATTTAAATTGGGATTTTAATAAATGAAAAATTCAGTTCGAATGGACTAAATACATTGGTAATGGTACGCTGCTAAATACTGGTAATGGTATACACTGCTAAAATAAACTGATACTTTATTTTTAAATGTAGAATATAATCACCACCCAAAAAAGAAATTGATTCTTTTCCTTTAAAATTGCAAAACATTTTATTAGGGGAAAAACTTGAAGAAAATGTTGGCACTATGAAACAATTTGTACATCGTTTGCTCAGTCTTTATTAACTAAGATTTTTTCCGACCGTTACACTTTAGATTGTCATTCTATTATTTTTATACAAGAGTCAATGCAGAACTAATTGCTGCTTTTAAAACTCTTAAGTGGACTGTAAATAACTAATCAAAAGTATTCCTAATATTATCAAATTTAATTTCGGAAACGAGACTTAAGCATTCCGGTCATTACTTTATGCGCACTGACTCGTCAAATCATTAAAATGTATAATAATAATAAATAAAATAAAAAAACAACAGTGTATTTGAAAGGCGATCGCAATTCCGCTTCATAACCCTCGATTTCAATCTGGTCTTAGTAATTTTTAAGTGTATCTGTGCTCTTCTAAATTTAGTAAATGTTGTGCTAGTGGTGAGGTGTATTGATTATCGTATTTTTTTTTTTTGTTGTTGTTGGTAGTTAAAGAAAGAAAATGCTTGTGTTAGTCAAACTGCATATAGGAACTTCTTAAGGCATGGACCCAGGACCTCGCCTTTGAGGGGACCTCGTCTCATTCTGTACTCGGTCTCAGTAAGATCATGATCAGAATAATTTTAATCGTCAAATGTTATTCCTGGACATGATTGGTTGAAAACAGTTACTTTTATATTAAATACTTCTATGTCCCTTACACGATTCATCACATTTTAACTGTGTCCTGTTTTTGATCATCGTCGTATTTTTTTTCAGTCATCAGTTTTAAACTTATCGGACTTGGTGGGGGAACCGCTTAACTTATTTGCCTTTTTAAAACATATTGGTTTCTTACACCAAATTTGATGTTTTACTTTTTTCTTATTTTTCACTATGTGTTTGATTCATATTTTTAAAATTTTTACTCTGATTGAATTTAACAAGTGTTTAGCACAGCATAGCTGGCTTTGGCTCTTGCGCCATTAAAATCCATAGTCACTCACTCAAATTAAATATTTCTATTTACAACATTTGCTGAGAATCAGGGAAATTATTAGTTTTATTTCTAAAACGAGATAGGTCCAATTTATTAATAAAAATGCTGCTGTGGGAAGGACAGTCACAGACACTCCTTCTAGTGACCTTTTATTTATTTGCACACGAGTTAAGGTTCGCTCATGAATGGACGAGAGATACACTTAAGCCATCAACAGAAGTGACAAAAACTATTTTATGACAGGCTTTAGGGGTAAATAATTCGATATAAAAACCAACGTTTTTATATGGTGCCAATGTTTATTAAAGAAAATTATTGAAATATTAATTAAAACTGTTAGTTATTTTTAACTTCAAAATTTACTTAAAAAGTGACATTTGTGACTGTATTAAAAAATTCATAATACCCATAAAACCAAAACATGCATTTGAAAGTTTGTAAGTCATTCTATTAAAAAAAAAATGGGAACCAGAATTCAGAAAAAATTATTGTGATAAGACACGGCGCCAAATGGAATCTTTCTTTCTTGCGAATGATTACTGACCGAAAGTCAGCAACCCTTACTATCTCCCCTTTGTGAGTTTTACGATACCGCATGTGGGGAGTTCCCGGTGTTCCCAAACGAGGAAGAAATTTTTTTCCTCAATCCTAAAAGCGCCAAGGGGAAAAATATTTTGACTTATTAAAATTATTGAAATATTAATTAAAACTTGTCGCAAATGTCTAAATATTGCATTGTTAGGTGAGTACAAACTATTTCCAAAATTTCAAAGCTCTAGCTTGATGGGAAGTTGGTTAAATTAACGATCGAAAATTTGATGACACACACACTCACACCAAGTGAAATTCAGAAAAACGTTTTAAAAAAAAACCGGTTGAAATGACCCTGAAGGTAATCACTCTTTTTCAAAGAAATGAGGGGCTTACAGTTCTAAATCGATAATTGTTTCCCTTTAAATTTAATTTCTTTGAAATAAAAAAGGTGATTGTGTTTTTATTTTTGAATTGTATTTCTTCGAGATTTAAGGTAATATACAAATATTTATATCGCATTAAAAAAAAAGTAAAATAATATGTAATTGTATTTGCTTTCTTTTTTTCTTTTTTTTTACAGAGAGTTGTAAAAATAATATCCAGTTTTAAAAAAAACTCTGCTCCTTATTTTTGTAAATTTTCTCTCTCTCCCTCTGAACAACATGAAATAATCTCTTTACTGTTTAAAACTATGCATAAATATTAAACTATATATAAATATTTCAATTGACTCTTTAGAATATTTTTATATTTATTAATATTAATAAGTGCGTGCTTCCTTCATTTTGAATTCACTATGATCTTTAAAAAGAACTTTTGATGTGTATTGTTACTTAGTAAAGGCGAAGTACTCATACGATACTGGTCATATGGAGCAGAAGTAAATGGTTCTCCTTGTGTGTTGTCTCCCCACCCGCAATCAGCGCTCGATTCTTCCCCTTCCTATCTTCATTCAAAGCTAGAGAAACCGAGAGTAATTTAATCACTGTCATCCTTTCATACCGTTTATTTCTTACTTTTCCTTCAGGGAGGGGAGTAAGAAATCTCTAGTTTGTGGTTAAATTCGCGACCACCAGCAAACTTAATGCATCTCTTTTCCTCCTGAGGCGAAATTGCCCTTCCATATTGTTCAAGTATTTGCTTCAAAAATAGTCATTCTTCCCGTTCGATAATTTTTTTTTTAATCCTCCTTTTCTCATGCCTTCTAATTTCACAAATTCCGTTTCTACTATTTAAATTTTTTTAAAAATCGCATCACTTTATTTATAAAAGATCAACAATGCTAGTGAAATATCTTCGTCAAATACTGAATAGGAAATATTCCAAATTTTGTGTATACTGATTAAATATATAAAAATAAAATAAATTTTAATAAAGTTGATACCTTGTCAGAACAAATTGCTGTGATGTTTGTCAGTATGCGGTTGTATTAACTGAAATAACTATTAGAATTTTCTTGAAAGTTTTGCGCCCAATTCTAATTACCTTAATTCTAAAAATAAATAGGAAAGAATATTTATATCAAGGCACTTGCTTTTATTAGGAATTTGATTTTCATAACGAAAAGACACAGATTGTAATATATACATGCATTTATCATTTACTTTTTTTACAAGAATTTATTTGGATTACTCTCATATCGAAAACAAAAGTTCTAAAGTTATAAACTCAATTTTTGTCTTTAGCTTGATTCAGTTTTTGTTTTTAGTGAAACCTATTACAAAAATTTAAAGTAATGATAATTTTAGTTTGTAACAGGTAATCACGTTACAGTATCATTAACATCATATGTATGCATCAAACACTCATGATCGAAACTTTTTAAACATAGAATTTACCAACAAAAGAATAAATAGTATGCAGGTCAAATATTTGTATTGAAATATACAAACTGTATATTTTATTTCCAAATTAAAGGAGAAAAGTATAGAAATGGAATAATTAACACACAGTTTCAGGTGTCGTTCCCTTTATGAAACCTTGGTTAATTTTTCTGAAGTCAGTTAAAAAGTTCATTATGTTACACTAGTACGACATTAATGCAAACAAATAACCAACTACATGTAAGCTTGAATAAATCATATTAATCTAAAAATTTAACGTTATTTAATAGAAAAAAAAATTAGAAATTAAATATGGTAACTAATTGTAAGAACTTTATGTGAAAGCAATGTTCAAAGATTCTTCATATAATTTTAATCTACATCTATATTCAAAAAGTAATGTAATCAAACTTGGAGTTATAAATACATTTAATAAATTTATCTCAATAGATCATCCACACAATCTCATCGGAATAGAAATTTTTCGATTATTCTCGACTAATCATGTAAATTTGTAACTGTCCTCATGACTGTAACTTTAACGAGACTGCTAACGCGACTTGTGGTGATGTTGAGAGAGACTTCTTCCTTTCCTCTAGATCAGGGGTCTCCAAACTACGGCCCGAGGGCCACATCCGGCCCGCGGACAGATTTTGTCCGGCCCGCGGAGAGCTAGCATACTTGAAAGAAAACTCCTTCTAGAGAACATATTTATTTTTTATAGCAAATTAAATTTAGTTTACTGAAGTAATCTATTTTTATGTTGAATAATTATTAATATGACATCTACATTGATATGGTCATGGGCTAACTACTCATAACATTGTTGTAGGTTACTATATACTAACTAACAAATTATTGAAATGAATCCAACTAACATTTTATACATTTTAAATGAAAAAATAACTTATAACAAGCATAATGACATATGAAATACTAATGAGATTTATGTAATTGAGATTTTCCACTGACAATAGTTTGTAGTTGTGGACTAATTTTACTTGTACCAATTATTAAAAGAGATTTAAGATGCTCATCAGTTAATTTAGATCTGTAAACATTTTTTGTGTACTTCATTTTGGAAAAGGTCTTCTCACACAAATAAGTAGTACCAAAAACAGAAAACAGCCCACGAGCAAATTTATGCAAATTATCAAATTGTGTCAGTGGAAGACGCTTATAAAATTCCAACAAAGATAAGTTTTGATATTTGTTCTTAATTATATCACTGCACTGTAGATCAATCATTTCCATTTGAAGTTCCGGGGCTTGGGTTTCAATGTCAGTATCAAAAGGATTCTGAAAAATCTTAATTTGATTCGCAATGGCATCAAAGTCCGAGAAACGAGTATCAAAATTTATTTTCAAAGCACTCAAAGTTTCGATTGCAAAATCGATAGGAAACACGGTCTCAGTGGTGTGGCTGAATATTTCACATGTTTTAAAATGTGAAAAACATTTACTTCGTAGTTGTGATTGAAACAGTATCAATTTCTTCCGGAATGATTTGATATTAGTGTATAAATCAGGAAGATGCTGGTTTTCTCCTTGCAATCTCAAATTCAGTTCGTTCACATGTTTTGTCAAATCAACATAGAATGCTAACTTCCACAGCCATGCGTTGTTTTGCAATTCAGTAAGAGGGCGATGCTTTTCATTCAAAAAAATTTCGATCACTGCTCGAAGTTCAAAAAAGCGCTGAAGGACTTTCCCACAACTAAGCCAACGTATGGCAGTATGATAAGGTAAGTCATTTTCTCCAATCTCTTCAATAAATTGCACGAATTGTCGGTGATTCAGCCCAAAAGATCTGATAACATTAACAGTTGAAATGACTGGTTTCAGAACTTCAGACATATCCAAACATTTTCCGCACAAAGACTGTTGATGAATGATACAATGTAAGACTATTGGTTTTGAACCACCGTCATTTTCTACAGCCTTTGACACAAGAGCGACCACTCCTTTATCTTTCCCACTCATGTTTTTGCCTCCATCAGTTGTAATACATTTCAAGTTTTTCCATCGAAGGTTCTTTTGGTTAATGGCCATTTCAACTCCTTTAAAAATATCTGAACCAGTAGTTGTGCCATGAATACTATACATATCAAGAAGTTCTTCATGCACTTCATAGCTTTTATCTACTCCTCGAATATAAATCAACACCTGAGCAGTATCTGACACATCCGTTGACTCATCCAAGGCCAAAGAAAACTACTCAACATGTCCATTTTTGTTGAACAGTTGAGAGGATATATTTTCAGCGATGTCTTCTACCCTTCGAGCCACAGTGTTTGCTGACATACTGACAGTTTTTAATAAATTTACCTTTTCAGGGCACATTTCTTCGGCTACTGCGATTATGCATTCTTTGACCATTTCTCCATCGGTGAATGGTTTTCCACGTTTTGCAATTTCAAGAGCCACACGAAAGCTGGCATGAGTTGCAGCCTCTTGTTCAGTTTTGAGTTTTGTAAATAAAGATTGCTGCGATTTCAATCCGAGCTTCATAGCTTCGAATTTTTCTGACCGCAAACTTCCTGTATATTTTGAGTAATTTTGAAAATGTTTTGCTTCATAATGACGTTTAATGTTATATTCTTTGAGAACGGCTATGCTTTCATTGCAAATCAAACATAGCGCCTTGTTACTGGACTCAATTACGAAATACTGAATGTTCCACTGATCTTTGAATTTTCTGCATTCACTATCAATTTTTCGCTTCTTTTCCATTCTACTAAATCACACACAAAAGCAACAATTCAAATCAAAATATTGTTACAAAGATGTCTTAAACTTAAACACGCACAAACACGTTTTAAGGAGGTACGCACTATTTTATTTCACAGCAGTGTCATAGGAACTGACTTGTGGTTGCGCCACTAGCCTTCTTTTATATATTCCACTTACTGCCATCTAGAAGTGAGTGGAAGACACCAGAACTTTCTCGAACCAACGAGATTATTCTGTAAGAGCTATTAGCGCCATCTGTTAGCGATAGAAGGTACTACCTATTTCCGCTTGTGTCCACCAGATGTCCTGTCACGTTACTCCTCATGGCTCGCTCGTACTCTACGACTAATCTAGAAATTACAGATAATGACAGGAAAATTAATAATATACAGTGTTGCCGTTTTGCGGACTTTAGTCCGATTTGCAGCCTTTTTTAAACGTGGCGTACTTTTTCGGACTTTTTTTTTCATGTAAAAAAAATACTCATTCGTTACTTGAGTACTCGTTACTCGTTAGGAACCGAAGTAACGATTACTGAAGAAAAAAGTAATCAATGATTACTTGTGTATTTCATTACTTTTGTAATCAATGATTACTATGGCGATACGATGCGGGTACCCCATTATAACGGATACCCATACGATACGGAAAATACATCAGCTTCCCCGTCGCTAGAGGCATCTGGCAGAAATTAAATGAGTATTGTCCCCGTCGCTAGAGGCATAAAATTAAAGCGTTCCCGTCGCTAGAGGCATCTGGCAAAAAAGTAATCATATTTTACACCACTAGTGGACTGATTCAACTTTTTACCACCGGCAACAATGAATGATAATATGGTATTGGCCCTTGGAATTTACTGGAGTAATCAATATGGCCCTAAGGCTGGAAAGTTTGGAGACCCCTGCTCTAGATGTTGTTGTGCGTGTGTATGTGTATTGCGTGTGAAAATGTCTTGTATGTATTTCTTATAAGTATTACTGTGATATATCTGTGTGCTGTGAACCCAAAAATAAAATAGTTTTAATCAACCGAATGGACAATATCTTCATTCACATGTCCCAAATGCATTTCATTCACGTATGCGACGTCACAAAATTGGCGACCAACGTTGGGCAGCGGTGGATTTTATCACAGAATAAGTAATTTTTACTTATTAGTTTAAAAGGTATTTAGAATTTATCATTTTTAATTACATTCATAAATAATATAATTTTAGTAACGATTCTTTGAATCGATACTATCTAAAAGACAATATTTTCCATATCGAAACCATTGTTTTATGATTCATCTCGAATCGAAAGTATATTTTGATTTTGAAAATAAACTGTTCTTTAATTCTAAAGTGTCCAAGTGACAAAATTCCTTATTTTGAAACAGTTTTTTATTCTTAATTAGAACTGTATTTTTTTTAAAAAAAAAAGGATATAATCTGCATGTATTCATATATTTTCCTTGATTTTGTGTGTCTCAAGCAATCCATTTCTTAATTATTATTATTTCCCAAGCGAAACTGCATTAAAACTTTCATTTGAATGCATTTTCATATGTTTGAGTATACCCAGTGCTGTACGTCATATTATATAATTGTGTTAAAACAAAAATTTTGAAAATTTCCTTATTAATTCCTTGTGTATGTTAATATCTAAACTATTTAAACACTTAGCACACTGGTATTCCATTCTGAAAACAAATTATTAATATTTTGTGAATTATTAAAACATTACTCTGTTTTCATAAAGAGCTAAATAATCTTCTCTAAATAAAGCGGACTCCAAAGTGATGTTCTAAAATGGAATTCCTCTTCATACAATTCTGTCACGTCAAAAATTGTTCATAATGCAAATTGAAATCGTATCTCTTTACTTCATTGAGATAGAACATGTATATGTAACCTTTATTTAAACTGAAACTTAATTTATTAGTTTTTTTTCTCC
Source organism: Nephila pilipes (assembly GCA_019974015.1). Taxonomy (NCBI): domain Eukaryota; kingdom Metazoa; phylum Arthropoda; class Arachnida; order Araneae; family Nephilidae; genus Nephila; species Nephila pilipes. The sequence continues at coordinate 276,653 of BMAW01032060.1, read as the reverse complement.
CTTTTTACTAGAATAAGCTGTTTTTCTCCTTTTTTTCGCTAAATTTATTCTGATTCAAGTGATGGTCAATGAGTCATTACATCCTCTGTGTTTATACTAGAAGAGTAAATGAAAAACTTACTATTGTGTTACTTTCGTTTTGGTTTGATGAATAATGTATACTTTTAGTTTGGATATAAATTATATAGAAAAAGGTTTTTTTTTTTTTCATTATATATAAATATATGTAGGATTTTCCAGCTAATTATCAATTTATTAACAGCATTTTCAATAATATTTAAAACTAGTTTCTCAATTGCTCGATAGATGGCACCACGAATCTGCGTCATGTGATAGCTCACGCAGTACTTCCTATTCCTGAACAAAACCGAGAAGTGCTTAGTTCTGGTTCTCTTTTTCCGCCTCCTTTTCTCTTGATGTTGCGAACGGATCTGTCTCACTCCGAACTCAGGAGCGCGTTCAACACACATCGATATTATGTCGTTAATATAGGTCGCCATCAACAGATGTTTGTGGAATTAGCTTCCAAAATAGAAATAATTATACAAACAGAAACTTTGTACATGGCAACAATTCTATCTCCAGCTAGTAAATAAGATTATTTCTCAAAACCGCCTCTTGTGTTGCATTCATATGAGATTTTTTTTTTTTTGGTTCTTAAGAATTTAATATTCTATTTGCAGGAGACAAGTATGTAAGAAGTTTATTTTTCATTGAATGCTCTAATTGATTTCAGGACTCATATTTTCTGTGCTGAATGTTTTCTGTGTTTTGATTTTCAGCTTCAGTGTGTTCAGTGTTAACCTTCCCACCAAAGCCATTACAATAGCGCCCAATGTGGGGCGCTATTGTAATGGTGTTTGGTGGGAAGGAAGGGTCGACATTTCTAAAACACTTAGGATAGATTTGTAGATGAGCAGTTAATAAACTATCTCCCCTCTCTCCTTTCTCTTGAAAGCCCATACTATATATATATATGTACCAATCTGCATAACCACGTTCTCTTCTTCGGAGGAAGCTTTCTAATACAAATAATTGTTTGAGGACTGAAAATTTCCCAAGAGGACTGTTAGTGACAAGGTCGCGGATAGACTTGTCGCAAAGCAAAACCTGTTGCAAACGATTTATTTTTAATAATATTTAATTTAAGTAATTTCTTTTTTTTTTTTTTTTTCAGAATGGCATCTTTTGCGCGCGTTTGCTTATGTAAAAGGAAAATGCTAACGTTTTTTTTCCCTTTATAGCTGTTATTTCTCGTTCTATGTTATTTTTTCTGTTAGTATTATAGTGAAAATGATTTATCTGGAGAGACAGGGGCTTAAGTAAAGCTTTTGAAATAAATGTTTAGTTATTTTTATAAATCCGAGTAGTGTTTGTTTACACTACAATATTATTTTTCGTGTCCGCGACAGGAATAATTATTAAGCCTAAAATGTTTCAAGTAGCAAAGGGATTTACTAAGGAAGATTTGATATTTGTAGTAGAGGAGATTGGTGAAACTGTGGCTAAGAAGGCAACAATTTCAATATTAAAAGATATTATACTGAAAAGTATAGAATATTCTGACGATCAAGAATTCGTGACATCAATTCTAGTTACTGCCATTGCCGATAGGAATTAAAAAAAATCGGAACAGAAAATGAACCAAGAAAAAGAGAGAAAGTGTCAAGAAGAAGAGAAAAGGCTGCAAGATGATGAAAGAAATCACCAACATGCGTTGGAAATAGCTCGATTGCAATTTCAAACAGCGACGCTAGCTCAAGGAGAAACACAAGTGGTTGCACAAGAACAAAGTGGTGTTAAAAAGAAATTTCATATGCCAAAATTGGAATTTCGCCAATTTTCAGGAAATTTAAGGGATTGGCTCCCTTTTTGGAGTCAGTTTGAGCATATTCACAAAGATACAGATATAGCTCCGGAAAACAAATTCCGGTACTTGGTACAAGCGACCGTGAACAGATCTCGAGAGGTGGTTGAAAGTTTTCCGCCAACTGGCGCCAATTACGAAAAAGCAATAGAAAGTTTAAAGTCTTGCTTTGGTAAAGAAAATCTTTTGGTTGAAGTTTGCGTTAGAAAGTTATTAAAATTAATCCTATCTGTTCAAAAAAAGAAAACTTTTCTATGACATCACTGTATGACAAATTAGAATCATATCTCTGAGCGTTGGAAACTTTAGGTGTTACGACTGATAAATGTGCGTCTATACTATATCCTATGGTTGAGTCGTGTTTCCCTGAAGAATTTCTCAGACCATGGAACAGATGTCCCAATTCTTCCTCATAAGTTGATGCCAAGGAGCGATTAACTAATCTGATGCATTTTTTTTTTTCAAAACAGAGGTTGAAGAAGAAAGAATTAATTTATCTATGATAGGATATGGTTTGAATGAGAAAAGTAAGTTTCAAACTTTAAAGGAGAAACAATTGAATAACGGTTGCAACAAAATCTCCACAGCTACCAATTTGTTGACGACTTCAGCTAAAGATTCTAAACATCTTGTGTTTTTTGTTCAGGCACTCATTCAAGTGCAGACTGTTTCTCAGCTCAAAAAATGAGTTTATCTGATAAATTAAATATCCTAAAAGAGAAGAACTGTTGCTTCGCTTGTTTGAACGTCGGACATTCTATTCGTAAATGCCGAATAATTTTTAAATGTGTTGTTTGTGGTAAAAAGTATGTTCCCTTAATGTGTGAAGCATTAGAATCTCAAAAACGTGAGTCAAAGAAGACAGAAGAAAAAGAAGCAGCAAATGAGGTAATTATGTCCAACATAAGTATTGAATTTAAAGTGTTTCTTCAAACTTTAAAAGTAAATATGATTTCAGATAAGAAAGAAGTATCTGTGAGAATTATTGAGAAGTTTCTAGATTCTGGTTCCCAAAGGTCATACGGTCTAAAAAGTATTGCAGAAGAAATGAGTTACATTCCTATTAGAAAAGAAACTCTAGTATATTCTTTATTCGGTGGAGTTAAGTCTGAGAAGTCTGTACACACATGTTACAAAATTAGACTAAGAAGCACTGAAAGCAATTTTGCCTGTAACTTTGAAACATTAGATCAAATGGCCATTTGCAATGATGTCACGCCTGTTAACACGGGGCCACGGATGAAAAAGCTCCAAGAAATGAGCTTATCCTTGTCAGATGTCGGCGAAAATCCTCAACTAATTCAAGTTCTTATTACCACTGATCTTTTTGGAAAGTTTTTAACCGATCAGAGTAGAGTTTTGTCATGTGGATTGGTTGTTATTGAGATCATGCTTGGGTGGACTTTGTCAGGAAAGGTGCCCGATAAAAGAGTAACTTCAAGTAATGCCATGCTAGTTACACTCATGGAAAAAAAATTAGCGCACTAAGAAATAATTGCGGGATCGTAACGAAACTTGGAATGAAGGAACATGTCGGGGAGATATGCAAATGATTAGAAATGTAGCGTGATTGCGCATTATGTATAGTCGGTAGAGTGTGTTTAACGTCGTTCTCCGTGGAGTATAAAACAGGTAACCAAAGCTTGTTTGAATGTACTGAATCGTTTACAAAGGAAGAGCTGAGGTAGACATGCCATTACGCCGTTTTTGAAGACAATATGAACAGCTGTCGCAGTTTGAGAGGGGGAGAATCATCGGAATGATGAAAGCTGGGTGGTCAGCTAGGCGAGTAGCTCATCAATTAAGCCGCTCTGATTGTGCTGTGAGGAGGTGTTGGGACCAGTGCATCCGAGAGATGTCCTTTACACGAAGACTAGGCTCAGGACGCCCTCGACAGACCAGTCGTCGAGAAGACCGCCAAATCGTAAGAAATGCACGCGTACAGCTAACTGCTTCATCGGCCGCCATCCAAGCACAGGTAGCACCTTCACTAGGTGCCCCTATGTCTTCTCGAACCATACGAAGGCGCCTGGCTGAAGGATATTTGGGATCGCGGCGCTCATTACGTGTGCTGCCCTTGACGCCCACCCATCGACGCCTCCGTTTGGAGTGGTGCCGCGCACGAGGAAACTGGACTGCAGCAAAATGGAACCAGGTAGTCTTTAGCGACGAATCCAGATTCAATCTCAGCAGTGATGACAATGTGTGTGGAGACTCCATGGTGAACGCCTTAATCCTCCCTTTGCTTTACAGCGACACACCGCTCCCACAGCTGGTGTGATGGTATGGGGTGCCATTGCCTACAATATACGGTAACCACTAGTATTGATCCGTGGCACCATGACAGCCCAGCGGTATATCCATAACGTCCTCCAACTACATGTGTTGCCACTCATGAAGCGGCTCCCAGAAGCCATTTTTCAACAAGACAATGCTCGGCCTCACACAGCAAGGGTGTCACAAGACTGTCTCCGCACTGTTACTACCCTTCCTTGTCCTGCCCTATCCCTAGACTTTTCTCCAATCGAGCATATCTGGGATCATTTGGGACGGCGAGTTGGTCATCCCACGAGTTTGAACGAATTAGAGGCAAGGTTACAGCAAATATGGAACGAAGTGTCTCAAGACATCATACAGAACTTGTATGCCTCAATGCCCGATCGTATCGCATCATGCATTCGCGCTACAGGGGGTTCAACAGGGTATTAAATCTTCCGTTCTTTTGCCTTTTTCTCTGAAATAAATGATCCTTTTTCTTTGATTTTCTAATCATTTACTTATATCAAAGTAGTCATTACGTATGTAAAATTTCGTTTCATTTTGACGACTCCTTCTTGGTGCGCTGATTTTTTTTGTCCATGAGTGTACTTTACTTTTCGTCAATGATCTTGATATTTCGAATTTATGGAAGCTCAATTCGATCGGGATTACAGATTCCATTGAGAAACTTTCAAAAAAGGAGCAGGAAGATTTAACCAAAGAACATTTTCTTCGATCTGTGAGATACAACGACAATAAACGATATGAAATTAATCTGCCTTGGTTGGATAATTGTGCACCGTTATCTAATAATTTAGAACTGGCTGTAAGAAGATTGGAATCTGCAACCAAGAAATACTTTAAGAAAATTTGTATGATGACTATGATAGAATATTTTTGGAATAGCTGCATGGCGGTATAATCGAAGAAGTTCTAGTGAATGAAATTAAGCTGTCTGGAAATTACTTACTACTCTGACCTGTTTTAAAAGAAAGCAGTACTACACATATTAGGCCTGTGTTCGATGCATCTGCTCGAATAGAGGGACATCCATCATTCAGTGAATCTTTACTCAATGGTTCCAACTTAATTGAGCTTATTCCTAATATTCTGTTAAGATTCAGAGAGAAGAAGATTGGTGTTAATGCCGATATCAGGAAAGCCTTTCTTCAAATTAGCATCCGCAAAGCAGAAAGAGATCTCTTAAGATTATTATGGTGGAAAAGTAAAGATTGTCAAGAACACAAAGTTTATCGTCATGCCAGAGTAGTATTTGGAGCTCGAAGCAGTCCTTTCTCGTTAGAAGCTGTATTAAAGTATCATAGAGCTAAGAATTATAAAGTTGACCCATTTGTAACAAAGTGCCTTTCTAATAGCTATGTAGATAATCTAGTAACTAGCGTTCACAACGAATCGGATTTGAAAAGGTTGATTAATGTCTGAAATGAACTTATGGAAAAAGTTAGTTTTGAGCTTCGAGATTGGGAGTCTTCAGTGCCAAAAGAGGAAAATTTAAGAAATGTTGATTTAGTACAGCTGAAGTGGAATAAATCAGAAGACGTCCTTTCACTTAATCTTGAATGGTTGAAAGAAGTAAATATTGAAACCATCACTAAGCGTACAATGTTATCTACTACTCACAAAGTATTCGACCCGTTTGGATTTATTTCACCAGTGATGCTTAGTCCCAAACTTATGTTACAAAAAACCTGGAAAATATCTTTAGAATGGGACGAAGAAGTCACTAGATCTCTCCGTGAAGAATTTCTTCAATGGTTCCAAGAATTCGAAGCATTGAAGGAAGTTTATGTTCATCGTTGGCTAGACATTACTCCAAATTTCACAACGAAATTCTTTATACACACATTTTGTGATGCAAGTAAAGATGCCTACGCAGCCGTTTCTGGAAGGTGGAGATAAAAATGTGCATTTTTTAGCTTCTAGATCCCGAATAGCTCCTTTGAAGGGTGCAACCATACCAAGATTAGAACTACTCGCTGCACTAGTGGGAGCGAGGTTAACAAAAATCCATAGTTCATGCCCTTGGTTGGAAGACTATCAAATGTTTTTATTGGAGTGATTCTACCACTGTTCTTACGTGGATAACTAAAGAAGAAAACTGGCCTGTTTTTGTCAATAACAGAGTGCAAGAAATTAGGAAAATTAGCCATATTTCTTGTTGGCGACATATGTTTTGGATTCAGAACCCAGCAGATTTATCTTCCAGAGGATGCAAAGCCAGTCTCTTAGTCAAAACCAGATGATGGGAGGGACCAAAATGGTTGAGTTCATTTCAAGACAAGGGACCTTCCGATGCTATTGAACTGGACGAAGATGAGACTCTGAAAGAATGAAAGAAAAGTGTACTACCCGCTTTAGTATCTGTGAATGCTGAGTCATCTACTGCGTGGCTCTGTCAATGCTTTTCGAAGTATGCAAATATGGTAAGGTTGGTCGGATGGATAGCAAGGTTTATTCAAAATTGCCACTTCATAAGAGAAAATAGAAACATAGTGGAACTCACGTCAAGTTAATTTGGAAAAGCAGAGTAAATAATTTTCAAAATTGTTCAGAAAGAAACGTTTGATGGAGAATATGACAAGAAATTAAAGTTTCTTTCTGTTTGCAAAGATGAAGATGGGCTTTTAAGGGTTAAAACAAAAATCATCAACTGAAAAGATACAGAACTTTAGGAAACCCATCCTTCTCCCATCTGAACATGAAGTAGTGTCAAGATTGATACGTTTTTATCATGAAAAGAATTATCATTGTGAAGCTCAAACCTTGATAAATATTTTGAGAGAAAATTATTGGATTTTCCGTGGAAGAAAATCTGTTAGAAGAGTCATTTCAGGTTGTGTCATCTGCAATAGATATAGCTCCAGAAAGCTCGAACGTATGCCAGCCCCTCTACTAGAAAATAGGGTGTGTGATACTGCAGTTTTTCAAATTACTGGTATTGACACTGTAGGACCCCTATTTTTGAAAGGTAACTAAAAGGTTTGGGTACTGCTGTTCACATGTGCTGTCTACAGAGCAGTTCATTTGGAACTTATGTCTGGCGTTTCTACAGAAACTTTTCTGATGGTTCTAAGGAGGTTTGTAGCTAGACGAAGCAGGTGTTACACCAGGGATGGCGAACCAATTCGCACGCGTGCCACTGATGGCACGCGACACAATATTTTGGGCACGCCACGATAGCCTAGTGCAGGGATGGCAAACCAATGGCATCTGACACATTATTTTGGGTACGCCACAGATCACAAAGTTCACAATGAAGCATAATATGAAAGAACGCGAGTGATCCTATGCTACGGAGTATTCGGGGGGGGGCAGCGGGCAGGAAGCGCACTTGTTTGTTATTGTAGTTACATCGTGGACTACTATTGAACAATACCCACAGTTGTTGGATGTTATGTCGCTTTCAAAATTGATGTTTTTTACAGACATGTTTCAATGAATTGAACGCGAAGCTTCAAGGCACAAATAAAACAATTATCCATCATCATGATAGATCTCATTCGCGCTTTTGACGCTAAACTGCATGTTTTCACACAGGGACAATATTATTACAAGAAACTACAAGTATTTACCAAACTTGGAAAAAAAATAACAATGATTTAGATATACATGAGAAACCGGGAGAAGAAACAGTCACTGAAGAATTTATTTCTGTAATTGATTCTTCAATCAATGAATTTTCAGCGAAATTTTCTTAGTTCAAAGAATTTTCGGAAACACTCAAGTTTATATTGTACCCTGATGTGACTTCATTTGATAAACTGAATTTGTCCCAATTCGATTGGTTGGAAATTGAAGAATTTGAAATGCAGCTGATTGATTTCCAGTCTAACTCAATATGGATTCAAAAATTTATTGAAACAAGGAAAGAGTTGGAATTAATTGAAACAGGAAGAATGACAAGCAATACAAGTAAAAATGCCAATAAAATTTTTTTAGAGACATGGAATTCGTTACCAGACACATTTAACTGTTTGAAGAAGCTGGCTCGTGCTATTTTAACCATATTTTCATTACCTATGCATGCTATTCATTAGTTTCAGAGATGAATAACATTATAGACTGGCTTAGAAACCATTTGACAGATGACTCCAGCATGCATTCTGCTAAAAGTAACATCGTACAACCCTAATAAAAGTTATTTGTCATTTAATATGCAACAACAGAAGTCACACTAATGTTACTTTAATTTGAATTAAGCGTATAATTGAGACATTGCAAAATGTTTTTTTTTTTTTTAGTAAATTAAAAGTTTTGAGTTGATATCATTTAGTATTATTATTTTCCCAATAACCACGAAGTCAAAATTATTTGATGGCACGTCTATGACCTCATTAAACATTTTTTTAGAAAAAATGGCACGTTGAAACATAAAGGTTCGCCACCCCTGTGTTACACAATTTATTGTGATAATGGAT
>BMAW01032060.1:256180-267750 GCA_019974015.1 Nephila pilipes | reverse complement strand
CGTTCTTAGTTCAAGTTCAAGTTAGTTCTGTTTTTACGATGCTCACTCCAAACAACAGCGTCCTCTGGTGGGAGTCACAGGGTTTCAGCTTGGAAAGTATTCAGTTCGGAACACAATAATTTATCACATTGGCCAAATTTAATGGTTGTTATGCAAAATAATTGGTGTTTATGCAAAACCACTGGATAAATCCCATTTACTGTAACATATGCATATATATTACAGTGACATACAAGAAAATTTAGAATCACGAGTAAAGTAACAGCTTAAGAGGTTAAATGACACCACAAAACAACAGTCCTATTTTCTTTGATCTCAGATCAATACTTTGAAGATAAATTTATTTTTTGGTGATCTAAAATTATCATACAAAGTTATTTTTTGAAGAATCTTGTATGATGAGAAAAAATTCTATTTGTTGAATTTCAATCAGATTCACAATTTAGAAGATAAAGTTTTAGATCAACAAAATCACAGTTATAATGCATTAGCACAAAATGCAACATCAACAATAAAATGCTTAAAATCAAAATAATCAGAAATTCATATTTCAAAATATAAAGTTAACATTTCCCTTTTTCAAAGAAATTAAAATTTAAAAACTTGTGCATGAAACATAAAATGTGCTCTTATCAAGTTGTAAAGTTTGCAAGTTTTAAAAATTTTCAAGTTATAAATGTGTGTGTGTGTGATTTACCTTTTGATGAAACTGCAACTGAACCTAGTATTACTACCACTCAATTTTAATTTTGGTGTTTAATCCAAGCCTAACATTATATCACTCTACATCCTGAAAATAAATAAAGAATTAACAATGCATATCTGACAAACAAAGTGTAAAATATGATCAAAAATAGAAAAGGCTTATGTGATCAAAATTAAAACAAACCCTCAACTCCTAGTTTTCCATCAACATTTTTTTTAAAGTGCAAAGACTGATTATAAATTAGAAGTATTAAGAAATAATCTAAAAATTTAATTATATGTATGTAGGAATTTCCAGCTAATTATTAAGCAATTAATTTTATTTTCCAATCTACTGAAAAACCACTTCCTCCGATACTCAATAGATGGCACCATGAATTAGAGTCATGTGATAAGCTCATGCAGCGCCACCTATTCCAGAACAAAACTGAGTGACACTTCGTTCTCGCGCTCTTTCCCCCCACCTTTCCGCTTCTCTGCTCTTCTCCTTCGCATTATCCGCGTCGGAAGTAAACTTCAAACGCCCTAAGCCAATATGGGTTAAATGAGGTAGCCATCTATCTTTATCCGACGAACTGGCGAATCCGTCATATCATAGTGTAAATACTTTTCACTCTTCATCATCTCTCCTAATAAACAAGTAAAGCTACTACGAGCCTCATCATTGATTTCAACAACACATTGGAATCCGGTAATGGAACTACCCCCCCTAGACAACCAGCCCTTTGCGTAAGAGCAAACCATTGTAGATTCGGGATGAACAATCTCATCACCCCACTTTCTACATGTATAATTTTTAAAAAACATATTACACTTCCAAACAATTTTACATTCTATGATTATTTTGATATTCATAATATATAAGTAACAAATAAAAATGTCAATCATAATTTAATTGGAATGCTTAACATACATTTAATCTCAAATTATTTTTAAATTTTACAATTAAATTATTGATTTGAATTTGAAAAATTGCTTTACTGTTTAATGAGTTAAGTGTTTAAAAAAATTTTAAGCATTTTTTTAGTATAATAATTTTTAAGCAATTCTCAACTTCCTTCTCTATCCGAAGAAAAAACTACTAGTCCACTACAGATCATTTTAAATTTAAATGGTTCAATAATAGCACTTAAAATGTGTGCTTTTGCTGGGGAGGTTCATATATTCTATAAAAAAAAAAATCTGTCTTACATTATGGAGAAGAAGCAACTTTCAAATGGATAAATATTTTGGTATCATAGATTGATTCAGTTTTATTCAATTTGCAAATATAACAATACATCTTCACAATAAAAATTTTTTAAAAAAAATTGCAGGATTCTCCTCGTTTAAATAAAAGTTGTTTGGTTTTATTAATAAATTTTAATTCTGAAGCCTCTTAGTGACGCAATTTTATCTCATATCAATATGAATATTTATCATAGAGAAAATATTTTTACATTATCAGTATTGTTTACCTGACCAATATTTGCAATGTATGAACTGAGTAACAGTAAATCAACACAAATAATATTATTATATGGTAATTGAGTAACAATTAAATAAAAAATAGTTACATCATTCAGTCTAGTACATTTTGCACATAAAAATGTAATACATTCAACATTATGCAATTTTTAAAATAAATTTTTCATATTATAGACATTTTAAAATTTATTTGACCATTATTAATACCTGAAATTAACTACAGTGTTATTTAAAAAAATATTTTCTGAAGAAAAAAATTGTCAGAATACCAAAATATATAATAAACTTAATTCAGAAGTAGAGCATACATGTAGAGTATGCTTATTAATATTCTATAGAGTGGTTATTCTATTTAAAAGACCATTCCTTAAACGAGGTGTAGGTACAAGTAAAATTTTGTAATCCTGCAAAACTTTCAGATTGTTAAATATTGTTTACATAAAAATGAATTTAAATTTATACTGAATAATAATAATGTTTGAATGATATTACTAAGCTAAATGGAAACATCACAAAAATAAGAGCAAATATACCATTATATTAGTAGAGTTTTATAAATACTCAAATTATAACATTCAATTAATTCAAACAATTCACAAAAAACATCACCCTGGCAATAGATTCGTGCAACTTTGAGTCATAATTAAGAGATAAGGGTGATATCTGAAACAGTATCTAACTTTTTAAACTTCCACAAAGGGCATAAAGACTTATAGGAATCTAATCAGAAGCAATCCTTAATTATTCACAATGTAGAATATTTGATAGAATAAAGAATTAAACTCCAAGAGTAGTTAAACTATATTTATCAAGGACGATTTTTAATCAACAGGTTTCATTGGAAATAATATTATAATTTTTAAATAAAAACCTTCACTTCCGGAAAATAAATGAACCCCTTCATATATATGATTTTCTAATCCTATTACTTCAATTTGCTGAACAAGCCAGCCGAAGGGAACAACGAATTTCACGAGAGAAACAAGCAAGCCTACGGCAATATGTGCCACTATCAATCGAGAAAGCCTATGCACCAAGGAAATAAAGTTTGGAAGCAAGAAAATTACTGCACTTATCGATACTGAAAGTACCGTCAGTCTATTAAGAAAAATTACCAGCAGAAGAATCATCAATCCAACGAAGCTGGCGAAGAACAAAATTTTCTTAAACGGCATAGGTGAAGCTCAAGTCACTATGTTAGGATCTTTCGAACAAGAATTTCAGATGGATGTAGAAAACTATACACTAACTTGGTATGTGGTACCTACAACAAAACAGAAGTTCGAAGCAGTCATAGGTTTAGATATTTTAAAACGAGCATCAGTCAACTTCCCGAAGAATGGTGTAGAATTTGTTAAATATGAAAATCAAGTATTCCTGATGCAGATACTAGCGGAAAACGTCGCAAAATTAGAACTGAATCACATAGGAGACCCTGAAATCAAAAAATAACTTACGAAATGATAGAAAGCTACAAGTCTGAAAAGACAGCAAGCATCGATGTCACCATGCAAATTATTTTAAAAGATGATGAACCAGTTTGTCAATCGCCACGCCGATTAGTATTTACGGAAAGAGAAGAAGTAAATAAACAGATTGAAGAATGGCTCAAAGAAGACATCATAAGCCCAAGCTCATCAGAATACGCCTGTCTAGTCGTAATGGTCAAAAAGAAAGATGGAATTTCGAGAATGTGCATCGATTACCGAAAACTGAACCAGAAGCTAGTGAAAGATAAATTTCCTTTACCTCTCATCGAAGATGTTTTAGATACGCTACAAGAAGCAAAAGTTTACTTCACGTTAGATTTACGAAACGGTTTTTTCCACTTCAGCGTTGATGAAGATTGCAGAAAATGCACGCCTTTTACCGTTCCAGATGGACAGTTCGAGTTCAATAAAGTTCCTTTTGGGTCAAGCACGAGTCCAGGTGTTTTTCAAAGATTTGTCAGAAGCATTTTCAGAGACCTTACACGTCAAAGAATTTTAGTAAGCTATATGGATGACCTTATTGTTCCAGCAAAAGAAGGACTCCAAAAACTTAAAATTGTGTTCGAAGTTGAAAAGAAATATGGTCTGGAAATAAAATTCAAGAAGTGTCAGTTCCTAATGCGAAAAGTTGAATTTTTAGGTCACATAGTAGAGAATGGAATCATCAAATCCTCAGACGCAAACACATTAGCAGTTGCAAAATTTCCAGAACCAACGACCGAGAAGAAAGTACAAAGTGTTCTAGGATTAACAGGATATTTCCGAAAATGCATCAAAGATTACTCGAAAATTGAAAAACTGTTAAGCGATCTCACAAGGATAGAAATTCCATTTGTTTTTGAAACACAATAGAAAGAAGCATTTGAAAAGTTAAAGAAAGAATTATATATTTCTGAGTAGACCCAATTTTACTCATTTATAAATATAGAAGAACGGAATTACCAAGAAAAGATGCCAAGAACATAGAAGAAATAAAATTCAAAAATCGGAAAGCTTACAACAAGCAAAGAAAGAAAAGGAAGAAAAAAGTAAGTTCCAGAATACAACCACATCTGCTGACCTAATAAAACATTTTTCTATTAATACCATTTAAATAACAAATGTAGATAGATATTATTTGGTGAAGCTCGTTTGATTTATTTTATGCTATGTTATTTTTTTTTTTTCATTTATTCTATATTATATTGTGTTTACATTTACGTTTACTGTACTTGCTTATTTATATTGCTTTATATTAGTATTTTTATCATTCATGATTAAGTATTTTAAAAATTGATTATATATTTTGCTCCATGTAGAATATTGAAAAGTTTCCGAATTCATTTTATTCTATTTTGTACTATTTGTTATTTTGGAAAAGTATGAAACGTAATTAGTGAAGATTTGAAAATTCCAGTATAGCTGGAGACCAGCTCTATTTTGAAGGGTCGAAATCTGCGGGATTTTCCAGCTAATTATCAAATTATTAACTGTATTTTCAAAGATATTGTAAAAATAGTTCTTCAATTTCTCGATAGATGGCCCCACGAATCGGAGAAATGTGATAGCACACGCAACATCCTCTATTCCTGAACAAAACCAAGGAGTGTATGGTCTCGCTCTCTTCTCTCTTTCCACCCGCTCTTCTTCACTACTTCTGATGTAGCTTTCAGAGCTGTTTTCTCCGAATACCCGAGTGCATTCAACAATTTTCGATATTATTCCGTTAATATAGGTCGCCATCAACAAATATTTGAGGAATTAGTTTATCAAATAGAAATAATTATGTAAATAGACTTTGTACATAGCAACAACTCTATCTCCAGCTAATAAATAGGATTATGTACCAAAACCACCACTTCAGTTAAAAAAAAACATTTATCACGGAACCCGACGAATGAAAACCCCGTAGACTCTGAAGCACCAGGAGATGTATCGTCCATCAGATACCACCTACATATATCTACAGCTTGACACGGTAAGAAAATAGTTCAAGCTGATGAGTTAAAATCTACCTTATTGTGATATTTGAAAATCTGATTTCATTTATAAAAAAAAAAGGTTTTTACTCCATTCCTCGTTTTAACATTTTAATGAAACAGATATAAGAAATACATTTCATTATATCCCTTAGGAAACCTGTAAAAATGTAACTTGGTTTACAATATTAGATTAAATTATAGCTTTACTGAACATGGACACATCTACATTTCAATTTTTATTTTTATAGTATTTTTCCATCAAATTTTTAAAAAACAAAAATAAGCAAATTTCAGACAGGCACATTCAGGAGATCCGGCTCAGACAGAATGTATTCAATACGATCCTTTGGGTACACGCAATGTTGGGTTAAAAAATTTAGGCCTCGAAAAGAATTAATATTTACAATATATTTTAATTAACCAATATGTATGACGTCGGGTAGAAGTAAAAGTACCGTTTTAAAAGTTAAAAAAGACAAAAAATTATTTCAGCTATCGAAACTGTCAAAGATAAGTTGGTTAAGAATTGATAAGAACTGAAAAGGGAAGTTTATGAATGTCTCTTGCCTACCTAAAGATAATAATTGATTACTCAATAAAAACGAAACAAGATAAATAATTTTTTTTTTCGAAAAATATTTTACTGATAAAAGGTGTTTTGTTATCAAATTCTTTTAGCTGCATATAATGTTTGTCTACATTGAAATATACCATTACATTAGAATGAAGTAATATATTCTAATTTTAAGACCTTTCTAGCTGGAGCATATGTGCATGTTAAATCTATTGAGGCTCAAACTTTCAAATTGACTTGGAGTGGATGTGGAATGGTTCCACCTCAAGTGTCGCGTTTGTCATCTGAGCGTGTTTCAAAATGACGAAGAGTGTTGGGTGTAGTCAAGAGGACCTTTGTGTCGGGCAGAAATTGACTGACGGAAGCATTGAACAGGAAGCACAGTAGGAAACAAGTACAATATGATCAAATCCTTTCATTTTACCTCAATCCTTAATCAATACAGAACTAATGCTCTACGCTTCACAATTTAAAGAAAAAAAGAAAAATTATATGAGAAAAATATAATAAATTGGTCTCCAAAAAATAAGATATAACTAATTTTTTTGTGTTTAAATTAAAAACAAATGAGAGAAAGGGGAGAGAGAACATAAAAACATGTGAAAATGTGAAAAAAAATGTACTGTAAGTAGCTATTTATTAAATTTTAAAAAACATCGATCATAACTTACAAATATATAAATACATTTTTACAAAAGTCCGTTTTATAATACATTGGTCGCAGATTTGGAGGGGGTGGGTAATGAAATAATTTTAAAATATAAAATTTTTTAATTGGTTTTGTTAAATTCATATGCTAACTTTTTTTAAAGATTTATTCTGGTTATAAAAGGCCTTCACCTTCGGTACAAAGCTCATTTGATGATGAAAGGGGCAGCCATCATTTTCCCAATCTACATCACCGGGTCACCGAAGTGGATATTAATAAGCGTAAAGGAAGCGTACTTCTGAATGCCAGGCTCCACAAAAACAATAACTAAGAAGATAAAGAAAATACCTTCTTCAAATTCTTAACGCATTTTTTTTCATGAGCAAAATATTCTGTAAAAAACGTCGCCAATATTAACAACAAAAGGAATAAAAACAGACGTTTCTGTCATAAAAATAAATTATTAAATTAAATATTAAAATAAAAGCAAACGTTAAATTATTAAAGTTGTCAATAATATTCTGTTCTGGTAATAAAATAATTGCAGACGAAAAATAAATTTCTTAGCAATTTAAATGTACCTTAAGTAAAACTAAATGTAATAATTATAATCATAATGTATTAATAACGTCTAGCCCCTTGTATCCTTTATTTTATGCCCACGCATTTTTGTTAACGCCATTTTGCAAAACAACAACTTGTTAGCACATGTTAATGAGTGTTAATAAGGAATGTGTCCTTTGTATTGCATTGACGGTATCGATTTTTCATACAGTATATTAAGTTGTACACTGAATTGGGAAACACCATTTACAAATGAAGAAGCCCTAGCTTCAACTAATTTAATAACCTCGTATGTGGACTTAAGAAAGCACCGAAATCCAAAAGATAATCTATCGGATTACAACAACAACAAAGAGATCCAGCAACAAAGTTGACCATAACATTCGCTTCAGACCTTGATTCTCAAGATATTCATCAACAGGCTTAGCTCGGTGAGGAAGGGCATTATCATACTTTAGGATCTTTCATCACCAATAGCAGCGACATATGGTGAGACATGTGAATCAAGGATCTCGTTCTGATATTTCACAACAGTCAGTGGTCCTTCATAGGGCACATGCAAATCAGTGTGATCATCCTGAAAGATTCCAGATCAAGCCATGACTTACCCAATGGCTACATAAAACGACGACCCCGTATCAAGAATTTAAACTGTGCCTCGGTCAAAATTATGTTTATCTCTATTTGATTTGGTTTCAGGGACATAAAAGTTTTTAAGACACATTAATATATATTTTCGTCAAAATTAATATAAAAGTATCAATTGTAAGATGTTGATGCCCAAACGAACCAAATCAATGAAATTAACTATACAAACACTACGCAAAACTAGAGAACAATTACAAAATACAAGATTTTTTTTTCAATTTCTTCTCTTTGGACACTCAGTAGAGAAAGATCACTTAATCGATCTTGACCCATGGAGGCAAAAAAGTAATTCAAAGATCTCTCAAAGCTGGTAATGGAAACTGCGATAGTCAACATTATTTGGATAGCAATACAAAGATAAGGAAAGACGCTGTCAACTCCATATTGCACAAATACATAAAAGAATTTCTTCACAGGTCTTGATATTTTACATACAAATTGTTACTACGGCTCACAAACAGCATTCTAAAATCCACAATTTTTTCCCATTGTTGTAGAACGTCAATTCGCAGGTGTAAAAATTGCTGAAATTTTGGCATTTGGTTTTTAGACTGTCACTGTCAACACTGTAGCACAATCAGTCAAGTAAAAACCAAACATCTCCGTCAGTGTCGTGTAAACGCTTGAGCCTTTCCTTCAGTATTTCTATGTAAAAACTATCAATTGTTACCTTCGTAACTCTTTCTTTCAATTTTCTGTTTAGCTGTTAATCCGGCATCCCCCGACGTTTTACCAGGCACTCTTTGTCTTTTTGCCTTTGTCATCTTTCGATTTCACCATTCCACTCTTGACAAATTCTAAACCTAACTTCTAGAGATTTAGTCACCAAAGCTTCTCTTCCATAATTAAATATATCTCTGAGAGCTTTGAAATCCAAGGCAGCACCGTGGAAGTTCATGACAGGATACCGTAGTCTCTGTGAGTGTTGAAACTTATCTCTCTCTCTCAATAGAAATAAGTACTTTATTCTAAAATCCTAGTAAAATAAGAAAATCATTATTCAACATATGGTTATGCATTATCTGGCGTCACTTTTTGAGTCAATAGTCTCATTTGCATGGAAAATTTCTGGTATTTTCTTGAGGTTTCGACGTAGGACGGTTTTATCCGAAACATCAGAGGATTATTTTCTACCCCGTGGAGAGAGAGAGAGTTGGCCGATTGTTTCAAACCCTGAACCAGTGGGTCCGAAGAATATGGACCAGTCGTTTTCTGTTGCGCTCCTGCCCACTAGGCTGAAAAGACGTCTCATCTGGTTAGTTAGTAAGGCGTTTTAACTTTTAGAGTTTTTGTAGAAAAAAAGTCGCTGAAAGGTATTTATTGACATGTTCCACAGATTCTACCCTTGCACTTAATCTTAACAACTGTGGATTTGAAGAAAATCGAGCAACAAAACTTTGTGAACTTATAGGTTATTACTAAAAAAACACAAAATGCACTAACACCTAACACAGATTTGGTAATAAATTATTTAATTGCAAAGCTTCATATAGACGTTTTCAAAACTCTTTCCTGAATGAAATTACAAGCATATGTTAGTTAAATGTGCTTTTTCATCACAAAAAGAACAGTAATGCTCGAACGATTACAGTTCCGATAATATCAACAACAACAACAAAAAAGTGTTCCCGTTATATGTACTAATTATAACCTTTTTCCTAACAACACGACACAGATGGCGCTACTGTTAATCTCAAACCATGCGAATTAAAATTTCACAAAACACACACTGAATTATTATTATTATTTTTATAAAATTATATTACATTTCCATATAAAGTTAAACAAGAATCACGTAATATTACAAAACAAATGCTCTTTCATTCGTTATATTTTACAAATCTTAACATTTATAATATTCAATTTTTCGTGATAATTGTAAAGCTTTGTATTTCAAAACTAAATTAAAATTAAAAAATTATTAATTTCAATAAGTTAATAAATTTTTGTTTAGTTCGGCCTTGACAAGAGTGTGCAAATGGTGCCTATGACCAGTGCTCTGACTGCCATATCCTAAACAAGCCACTGACTTCATCTCTTCTATAGCTGTATCTTTTAACAATGTTATATTGGTAGTATCTGGTGCCTTATTCTTACTGTATCTCAACACACAACCTGAATCATTTTCCGAAGTAAACTGGGATTCGTATTTGAAGATTAAAGAAATCTGATGTTTTCTGGTTCATTTTTACATTTTTTTTTTTAAATTTTTCAAAGTAAACAGACACTTCTGTGGCAACAATTAAATGAGCAATACATAAGGGATCTTCAGACATAGAATCCCGATAGTGACATCTATTCACCGTAGTAGTACATATTGTTCCCCCTCTTGCAACACATTGATTTGAAATGAGATGAGGTATAATTGAGTGTTCTTTTTGCTTCGGACCCAATGGAGCTAGAAAGCGATTTTGAGCAAGGATTGTAATTTCTAGACAGCAAATAACATGTTTTCTTTATACTAAATTTTTCATGCAAATTGATCCCATAGTCTACGGAACACATTTCGAGACACATTAAAATGTCTATCAGCTTCAACTTATGATGATCTTACTTTCAACCATTGGCTATCTCTTATAAGAGTTTTATTTAAGTTATTTATGACCATTCATATAAATAATATTTGTTTTATTTGCATTATTTTAATCGTGACCGTCAAGGAGCTCTGGTTGCATCTAAAATGTTGGAGATCAGTGTATAATTTCAAAGTCGTCTTTTTGAAAAATCAGAATAACTACGTACACAACCATTAAAGTGAAAAACACTGAACTTAATCATTTCCAAATTATTTTTAAATAAAAAATACCCAATTAATAACACTAGAATTTTTTATTAGTAAATAAATTCAAAAATAAAAATGTTTAGTAGGTAAATATCACAACGTTACTTTTACACATTAATCGATAAATTTTTTCTTATAGAAAATGAATTAAATACATTAAAAAAGAATAAAATTCAATAAATTACTTTAAAACATAATTATGCATGCACAAATATAAAATACTTTGATTCAGAAAATAGTTTTTAAGGTAGAAATAATTATCTACAATGTTGAAGTTTACAAAGTTTCTAAAAGATGGAGCAAGAATTTTTCGGTGGGTCTAATGCAACAAACAATATTGTCTTCAAAATATTTTTTCAATTCATCAATCATAAGAGATACTAATTCTAGATAAATCGCATTACGAACGGAATTTATCAGCGTAAAACTTAGAAGCGAGCTAGGTGTGTGTGAATTCAGTTTCGGAACAAAACCTTGACTGCCATTTCCTTTCATTTCTGTTTTGTCTTCGAATACGTACAAAGAATTAAGAAATATTCCATCCTGAGTATTCTTTTTCTCAATAGCTTTGTTTCCATCGATTGTATTCGATGGTTTTTTAACAATAGCATAAAAATTATCAGATGAGATTTTGTATTCATGGGATTCGTTAAGCAAGGATTGACTACTAATTTGACAAGTCTTAGTTGGATTAGATGACTGAATCTTCAGCTTTTTCTCATTATTATGT
>BMAW01032060.1:164043-256170 GCA_019974015.1 Nephila pilipes | reverse complement strand
TAGTTGGATTAGATGACTGAATCTTCAGCTTTTTCTCATTATTATGTTCTGGCACTAGAGCACTATTCGGTAAATTATCTAGTACTTGAGGTTGACGAGTCTTAGTTGGATTAGATGACTGAATCTTCAGCTTTTTCTCATTATTATGTTCTGGCACTAGAACACTATTCGATAAATTATTTAATACTTGAGGTTTTACGAACGATTTTCTTTCGAGAACATCGCTTGTCTTTCCATAAAATATTTTTCTCCATATATGAAAGCTCACATCGGTTTCGAAACAAGCTACAGAGTTGAATCTTTTGACATTAAAAGTAATATCTTTAAAATTAATAAAATTTTGTAAAATCACTTTTTCCAAAGAGTATTGTTTTGCTACTTCTTTAATCAATTGGTGAAATCCTCCACCTGCATTGTCAATATATAAAAACAGGGCTCCAGGTTTCATTTCTAAGAATACAGCCTGAAACGTAAAAAAAAAACATACATAAGCAACATATATAATTTACTGGAAAATAATACTATCTTAATATATTATCTGGAAATATAATACTATCTAAAAAAATTTAATTCTTTGCAACATTAATTCTCTATAAACCTTATCTCAAACTCAGACACTGTATCGCAATGCATTTGATGCTATTAAAATTGAATGGATGGCGCCTAGATAATGAGTAAAAGTCACTTAAAGCAACTGATTAAGCACCAATACCATTATTGGATTAAAACATGCAGTTGCAACTGAAGTTAGATTAACTTGTACTGAAATATTGTTTTAAAAACCAATAAGCAACATATATTCAAAAAATATTATCACTGTATATTAAAGTCAGTCTATTACCTCTCATACTGGTGTAAAATCTATTGAATATGTGATTTTCAACAATTTGAAAAGGTACGAAAGTTCGGAGCTTGCAGACAAAAAAAAATCCATCTAATACAGGAGAGGTAATTGTATGAATTACTCATATAACTAATTGTATAATTTTTACAAATCAATTCATTTTTCCGGGATACCACTAATAGTAGATATAACAAATAATTTCATCATGCTGCTTTAAAGTAATGAAATAGCTTCAAAGTAATTTTTCAACACTTCTCATAATTCTCTCAGTTTAGTCATCCTTTAATGGCATTAAAAAAAAAAAGAGAGCAATTTTTCTTCAATTATTTTATGATCATAATAACTTATCTAATAAAAATTGCCAAATGAAATGGATTTGATATGTCTTGCAACGTTTTCCCGCCGGCTTATGATGAAGAATCCATTATAAAAAGAATAAAATATAAACAGATCAAACAGTAAATATTTGAGAACAGTAGTAGAAATTCTATAGGATTAACATTACGTTTACGAAATCAAAATGGCCGGTAGACGGATGCGGTAAGAATTTTCTAATTTATTCAATTTGTCTAGCTATAATCAGTTAAGACAAACTGATTTTAATAAAACGCTTTTTGTCGAATTTTTATCGAACTATTAAGAATTTTATCTGCATTATTATCGAACTATTAGAATTATCCCTTTCCATACACTGATTAATTTATTCACTGTCAGCATATGAATTTGATTTTTTTTTCTTATCAGGTTTGCTATCGCATAATTAGCTCTTACAGTAAAACTTGAGCATAAGAAACTTTGCTTTTTTATGTGATAGACTATTTAGTCAGTTTTGCTGTTTTGTCTCATTTTGTTTTATACGTACTAAATTTTGCGGAATGTTTTTTTATATAATACTTTTTCACATTGTGCTCTTTGACATAAGTAGGAAGTAAAAGCAGTAACGCGCCATTATATTGAAAAAAGTATTCTAATAGGCGACAATTTTGAATAATATCAGCGAGCCTTATTCGTACATAGAGAGAGAGAGGAGTAAATAATGATTATTTCATGAATCTCTCACTCCCAAAGAATATGTGAAATTAAAAAATACATCAATATGAATTGATAGCATGTGTGTTAAAATCATGTTTGTAATATCTGATATTTTTTGTTGTTATATCATTAAGTCTTCAAGTTTACGATTTTATTTCATGGGCCATAATCATAGCCGTGCTGAACATACACGATCTAGGTTACGAAGCTACAAACAGGAATACAGAACTCGCCCAAATGTTGTTATTGAAATTGGACAATATGGAGAATGGGACAATTTTCTATCTGGAAAATGCTCATAATTAAACAACATTAGGCGAAGACACTCCTAAATAAAATATGTTATGCAGGTTAATATTACCGTATTATACCGAATATAACGCGGCATCCAAATTTTTATAAAAATAGTTAGAAAAAAATGAATATTTAAATGCGATTTATTCATTTTACATATAAGAATTAAAAGAAATAAATTTAGCCAGATAAGTAAGTTAAAATAATAGCCACAGTTAAATAATAACCTGTGTTGTTAACACGGGTTACATTCATAGCAATACAATAAAGTAAAGTAAAATAAATTAGGTAATATTAGGTTAACAATAATAAAAGAAGTTGTTACATTTCATTATGTAGACCTTGAATTGTGGCCGCGGTAGTTTTAGTCATGGTCATGGACTTGCGCCTGGCGGTTTTCGTCGAGTTATGCCTTGATGCCACCAAAAACCCGCCGTGTAGCCGGGGCTGATGCTCGTTAAATCTGGCGAGGCTCGAGAGTTCTTTGGTTTGCGTGATGAAGTTAGGAGAGGATGGTGCCAGCTCAGGTATCGTTCTCGTCACTTGACTGAGGTTCAAAATTACGAGGTCTGCCGCCAATAGCCCTCCGGTTGCTTCCAGTGCGACGTTAATAAAACCAATCATAGACCTCGAATTTAGCGTGAGTCAATAATTTAACGGGAAAGGATTAGTCAAAAAAGATCGCTATACATATTCAGGCCAATATTGTACTTATTAATAAAAAAATATGATCAAATTTTAATGTTTTTCGTTTCTTTCTTTTAATCTATAATTCTAAATTACTTTATCACTGAATATGTGAAAAAACTCACAATTTAAACACTCCAATGAAAGATGAACGCAGTATGATTTATTTGTTAACAACGAAACTCCATACACAAATATATTTTGTCCCGACATGCGAAGATCAAATTTTGTCAGCTGAAACATAAATAGCTGGAGGTCTGTAGCATTGTGTGCAGCTGATTATTTATGAACGTTGTATTTAGAAGCATGAGGACTACTGGTGACGGACAATTATGAATCTCGGCATAGAGATGAAGACAACACCTGAGCTGGCACCTCCCTCTCTAAATTTTCGCATCACACTAAAGGAAGAACTTCGTGCCTCTATAGATTTAACGTGCATCATCCCCGCTATACGGCGGGTCTTCAGTGGCATTTGGGTTCGAACTCACGACTCGAAGGAATCAACGCTAGCTACGAGCTCGCGACCATGATCATCAAACCACCAAGGCTAGCGAGGGCACGAAGTGACTGGGGATGCACATGACAGGGATATATACAGCGTGAACCATTACAAGTATCTAGGGTGCATTCTGGATTCCAAATAACTTTTTCAAAACAAATTGAGCACACTTGTGTTAAAGGGCGAGCGACTCAATTCCAGATAAACAAACTCATTGCTCGAAAGAGTTGGCGATCAGACACAAAGTTTTGCTTTACAAAACCATTGTAAGACCGATCATGACGTACGCATCCCAAATCTGGGGAGCTAGCGCCATGATTCACCTTAAGAAATTGCACATTGCAACCAACTCCTATATTAGGAAAATTGTAAACGCTCCCTGGTTTGTTCGGAATGAAGTCATCTATAGGGATCTTAAAATAGAGCCAATTATGACTTTCATTAAAAGGCAATCTAAAAACTTCTTTCAAAAACTACCAAGCCACCCCAATGCGCTATTCAGGTCGCAACCAAACTACAAAATCAGTCCTAGGCGTAAGGCAGCCGTCAAACGACCCAGAGCTCTACTCGAACAAATGTTCGATAATTTCCCTACCATCAAAAGAGCTCACACGTTTCAACCTCAATACCTCATTTGGATCACAAACCCCGTACAACAAACTAGTGGTGTTCCCTGGGTACCCACTAGCACTGTTGTTCACTTCTAAAAATTTTAATTTAATTTTTAAAAAATTTTAAATTTAATTCTTAAATTAATTATTCCAAATTAAACCTATCTTAATCAAACCAGTCTATCAGCCTTTCTCTAATTGCTGCTAGGCATACATCTCTTTAAAACCCAGATATTCAAAATTCTAAATCCTGGATGGAAAACAATCTGCCAAATCATTAAAATATCTCTCCTTCCTCTTCCAAATTGCTTTTATTGACTTCATTCCGCGCGAATTAGGTCACATATTGACATCCAAACCTTCCGACCCTCAATTTTGTCAACTAACATATTTTTCTAAATTTAATTTATGTTCGAACGGTATCGAAGGGCTTTCCTTTTCTCTCCTTTTTTTTTCCCTCGGAGAAAAAGTCATCTAGCTGGCGGATTCTCCTCTCTCTCTCTCCTCGAGTGTTCGACCAATCAGAACGCTCCTTTCTCTCCACACTTTTCCCACCTCCCCCGGCATCGTTCATTCGAGAACCGGTGCTGCGGGGAAAGAGGTTGCCTTTCTCGACCTCTTGCTCGACCGCCTCGCGGTGGCCGAGGGGAGCCGGCTTCGTCCTATATGTCCGATTGGCGGACATATAATGTTGACCGTAGTTTCTCTTCCTATTTTTTAGCAAATCTTATGGAACTCTCTTAATTTTTCTCATATTTAATAGCTCTGATGTGGAGGTATCTCCCACTCTGGGGAGAGGTACTCCATAAATTTACACACCTTCGACAGCGTGAACCAAAACTCACTATACCATTGTAAAATGAAATAATTTATATTTATAAATACAGTAGTACCTCCTAATAAGGGACACTTCCCGGACCAGACATTTTGTCATTTAAATAGAAGTGTCTTCTAATAAGAGGTAAATACATATACCATTTTTCCAAAGGGACCGGAATCAACTATATTGCGCTTTAAATAGAAGTGTCCGTAGAGGTACTTCTGTAATTCACATTCGCGCTCTTCTCTAAACAAAAAACATACTCCTTGGACATAAAATTTTATTTAGTTTGAAAATAACATACTTTAAGTAACCACCACTTAACAAATCGATCAACAACTCCCGAGTCTAACATTGAAAACAACATTTTTTTTGCAAAATTTTTTTTTATTCATCAACATAACACCTTTTGTTAATCACCTTTTAGGGTGATACAATCGTTCCAACGCTTTTCAAAAAAAATTTTTTTTTTTTCGCAAGAAATCTTTTTTGTTGCGAGTAAATAGCGATAAACAGCTTTCTGAATCATCGACTCGTTGCTGTTTTTGTTCCATCGAAAGCAATCGCGGCACCCACTTGGAAAAAACCTTTTTCATGCTCAATTTTTCATGAAGGATAGTAAATACACTTCCATATGATATCTGTGTCATCTCAGCAATCTCATGGAGCTTCACTTTACGATCTTTCATTATAATTTTTGTCACTTCACTCACATTTTCCGGTGTAACGGCTTCCACAGGTCTACCCGAGCGTTCCGCGTCATTTGTGTCGGTACGACCACGTTTAAACTCGGCAAACCACCGACAAATCGTTGCTTTTGATGGACAAGAGTCCGGGTAACATTTTTCAATCCATTGTTTCGCTTGCACGGTGTTTTTACCCATTAAAAAATAATGTTTTATCAGAACACGAAACTCGGTTTTTTCCATTTTTTAAACAAACTACAAAACGACTTTACTCCAACCTCGATAACTCAGCTGTTTCTGGTCCGATCGACTTAAAATTTTGACACGTTTCAAGCAAAGGTTCGTACTCTAGAAAGACCTGGTTACTGGTTTACTACGAGCGCCATCTCTGGGTTAGTCTCGGGAGTTATTGACTGATGTGTTAGATCTTCCCACTGACGAGTTTTAATTCATTAAAACTCAGATTCCTGTTGGCAAAATGCTACGAATTTAAAATTTATGCAAGTTTAAGATGAAAAATCAAATACGAGAAAAAAAATCAGATTTCTTATTGAGAAAATTCTACTTTGGAAGTTAACAATTTTGTTAACTAAATTCATGAAAATCATGATTTACATCCTTTTGAACCATTAACATTGAGCCAAATTTTGTTCAGTCGCGAAGAGAATTCCAGGAATTATTTAAGTTCCCCTTCCATTATTTCTCAAGCCTTGGGTCACCCTGTACTAACCAGATTATCGCTTGCCATCTAACCTGGTAATCGGGAGCTATACTTTGGAAAGTCATTTCACTTGATAACTATCACCAACAAAACTTTTACAACGCAGAGAAACGTTGCTGATGTTATAAGGACAGTTGCGTTCCTCTCTCTAGCATGGGAATCATTTCTGTTAATTGTCTTCACACTTGTAAAACGCATGCCAGAGCAGACATCGCCAAATCTCTCGTCAACAGATCACATTTAATATCTGATGATCAGGCGTCTTCGACTGTTCCAGATTCTCGCCATTCTAAATCATCAGTCTGAAGGTTGGGTAGGAAATCGCACAGGGGGTGGATAATCACCAACTCATCGAATCAATGAGAAGTAGGATGATATATAACTTGAGGGTAAAAAATGGGTCAATGGCATATTGGTCTATTCACTCTATGTGAAGAAGTATCTCCGGAACAGAAGGCTCAATTTCTTTGAAATTTTTAATCGTTTCTTTCTTCACATCCACTGCTTGTGTCCCATTCACAATTCATTTTAGCGAATCATTTCATGTGTGTCCCAAAGTGGAATAAATTTTAAATTAGCATTACTATACTTACTATCAGAAATATGAGTTCATATTAGTTATTAATTAAAAACCTACAATGGGTAAGAAGGCAAGTTTTAATAATTAGTGCAATTATTGAGCATTTATAATATATATATATACATGAACAAAACATCAAAATCATAATTCACAAAATATCAATCATAATTTCATACATTAATATCTAAGAAATTACATAATTAAAGAAATCAATAAAAACCTAAAAAAATTAATATAACTAATAAAAATATTATAATAATTAATCAAACATACTAAAATTAAACCTTAAAAACAAAAATCTATTAAGTAACTGAAAAATAAAAGAAAGCTAAGTGAAAGAAAAGCAAAAATTTAGAATGGAAATAATCTAATTAATACTGTTCCTTACTTTAGAATGGAATAATATATGTTTATAATGTTATTTTAAATCAAACCATAATACTTCATTGAATTATATTATAATAAAATACGGTAACAAATCAAAAATCAGCAAAATTCAGAAAATCTAACTTAGAAAAGAGAGGAAAGTAAACATAGTACTAATATTAATCAAATTCAAACAAACAGCAAACAAGCAAAATTGTACACAAATAAATAGTTAAAAAAATTGTAAAGTCAATATATATATATATATATATATATATATATATAATTTAATTAAACAAAAATAAACACGCAAAACAAAATGTAGAAATTAACAAAGACACGCCCTATAAATAGTATAGAAACTTTTTAAAATCAACTACTGTCAGCTGAAATTAATTATAAAACCATATAAAACATTTAAACAGAATGCAAATAAATAATAAACAAGCATACATATAATAAAACACAAATATGTATATTTATGTATGTATTACCTGCATTGACTTTATTTTACATTCAATGTGAGTCAGGATGTATCATGAAATTGGCGGCGGACGCAAATGAATACTTTCGCTTCAATTAGCTAGATTAGAAGATAGCGAAACTTTCCCTGTTTGTGAAGTTAATCCAATAATTATTCAGATCACGTGGTATTGGATTCAAGGGTCTGTAGGTATTTTATGTGGAGACGAAATGTCCAGTAGGGATCATCACTGTGGTTTTTAAACATGGGGAAATTAGATTAGCAGATTTAGAAATCGCATAAATGTAGAACGGTAGTGATGATTGTATATCCTGAATCTACACTAGTTTGAACTTACGCAAAAACTTATTACACTAGTTGTCTAGGGGAGTAATTCCATTACAGGATTCTATGATGCTAGGTAGCAATTTCATGACGAATTTTAATAATGAAGTTGTTTTACATCGTTTATTAGAAGGAGAGATAAAGGAAAATATATTTACAAGTTAATCTATAAACAAATTGACCAGTTCATCGGAGAAAGATAGGTAGCGGCCTCATTTAACCCATATCGGCGATGGGTGTTGGAACGCGGGCTGGCGTTTGTTCAATTTCAACAAGGGAAGAGCGGAAGAAAAGAGAAGCGGGAGGAGGGGGAAAAGAGAGCGAAAACGAATCATCGCTCACATGACGCTGATTCGTAGTGCCATCTATCTAGTAACTGGTTTTACAGTACATTTTAAAATACAATTAATACTTTGATGATTAGCGGGAAAATCCTACATGAATGAATAAATTAAATGATTAATGGAATTGTATCAGGAAATAAAAATGAACTCCTTGCTGTGATAAATAAAGTACGTAGAATAAATTAAATCAAATTTAAGTGAAAGTATTGCACACACACACACACATATATATATATATACGTGTGTGTGTGATGAAATGTGGCACATTCAATATACTACGCAGCCTGCGAAGAGACGAAACGGACTGACGGAGTCTGGAGTGGGAGACGAGGCTGGGAAGCCATCGAGAATGGTCTAGGAAAAGTTTGCCGTGGAAGCCACAAGAAAAAGCAAAGAGGTGTCTTAAGCGTAAGGCACTGGACCATAATATGAGTTTGTCTCTCACGAGAATTATATGTGTTGTTGAATGCAAGAGCGCTCTAACCGCATTGCGATATTCGTAGTTACATTTATACTTGTCATTTATCCAATTATGTTCATTAAACGTTAGTCTTTGTGAATAATCACGTCTAACCATTATCAGGCCCGGATAACACGCTGTCCGCCAGGTGTCAACCTGCGGAGCTGGGTCATTTGAATAAATGTTTAAACTTTTATTATGCATATTAATACCAAAGTACATTGCACTTTAAGTCGTTCGTATCATACACTAGTACCATGAGTAGTAGACTCTCACTACTTGACTCAACTTTTATCACAATTTTTCTTTAATCTTGTTTAAAAACAGTTACAAAGCTCGTTTTAAAAAAGAGCAGGGGCCATCTGGTGCGATACACAATGTATAACTAACCTACAAGCTTAGTGGAGAGCGCGGGTGTGCATTTCTAGACGTAGAGAAGGAATGCGACACGCGGAACATGTGAAATAGTAGCAGCCAGTCTGTCTGTAGCAAGCCTAATATATTTGACGAGAAACGTATTGTTCCAGACAGACTGACTGCTCGGTGTCTTTTGATCGCTAATAATTTAGCGCCAGCAATGTTATAACAGCAGAACACTTTTTTAAAATGTATTTCGTATTAATATATTTGATTCAATAGAATGGAATTTCCCTTAATTTATAGCGAAATGTTCTTCATTCTCTAATGAGGTTTAGTTGGATTAGTAGCTTCCCAATATTCGAAAGATAAAAGTTGTAGTAGCTTTTAACGTGTGAATTTGAATCGACATGGAATTCATCACTTGCACGCGTATACACACACATATATGTATGCGTGTGTGTGACCCTGCACGCCAGAATAAAATGTATTTCCAAAGCGACCCGCAAGGTCTTTTGGGTTGGACAGGCCGGATTTACATCATACATTTGAAAATTTGCAATAATATTCGATAGAAATTAGAATTTAATTGTTTTTCACTTTAGAAAAAAATAGTGGATGAGGAAGCCT
Source organism: Nephila pilipes (assembly GCA_019974015.1). Taxonomy (NCBI): domain Eukaryota; kingdom Metazoa; phylum Arthropoda; class Arachnida; order Araneae; family Nephilidae; genus Nephila; species Nephila pilipes. The sequence goes on along the minus strand of BMAW01032060.1, from coordinate 246,428 downwards.
AGTGGTCATAACGCGGCCGACGTTGTTTTCATTGAGTCGTGGGTAGGAACACAGGTGCCACTGAAAACCCGTCATTTAGTGGGGTAGATGCACGTTAAATCTGTCGAAATACTAAATCCTCCCATTGATGTGGTGTGGAAAGCCGAAGGGCAAGTGCCAGCTCAGTTGTCGTCTTCTTCACTTAACCGAAGTTCACATTTAAGGTCTACCGCCAATAGCCCTCGTTTTATTTCTCAATGTGACATTAATAAACAATTTATAGGTTTAATAATTAATACGGTAGATGTCAAAAAAGTCAAGTGGTGCTATATTATTTTTACTGGCTTTTTTTCTGTATTGATTGTACATGTTGGCCAGCAGTTAGGTTTATTGAGGGATATTAAAGATTATATTAATCAGGGTAGGAAATTTAGGTCTGTGCTGAACATTGTTCTATTTATAGTTTCAATATGATTGGTTTCATTAACGTCGCACTAGAAGCAACACGAGGGCTATTGGTGACGGACCTCGTATTCTGAACTTCGCTCAAGTGACGAGAACGAACTTGAGCTGGCACCCCCTCTCCTAACTTCCACACCACACCAACGAGAGAATTTTGAGTCACGACAGATGTAACGTGCATCAGCCTCGGCGACACTTTTGTGGCATCAAGGCTCGAACCTGCGACTCGATGGAAACCGCCGGTAATGAGTCCGCTGCCATAACCACTAAGCTATCGCGGCCACATATTCAATTTGAACTATATCTCTCTGTCAACTTCATTTAGAAATTAAGCATAAGTTTGTTTTAAATATTGAATAAAGGATTTGATATTCGAGGTGTGGATATTAAAAAACGAGAGTGACCCTGCTTCACAAGTACGCATGCGCTAAACATAAGCGACTGAAAGCTGTTTAGCGTGAAGCCTTCTTTTTCGAATGCAGTGCCTCTCGCTTCTGTAAACAAATCCGTATAGCAGTAGTCTTCGTTCGCATTAGAGATATTTTTTTTTTATTTCACCGGAGAAATAGTAAATGAAATAATAGAGGAAAACATTGAGGTAAAATTTCACATGAAACTTGGAAAAACCGCTACTGAAATTTAAATTTATATAAAGAAGTGTATAGCAATGAATGCTTATCACATTCTCGTGTTTTTGAGTGGTTTAAACATTATCTAGATGGCCGAGAAGAAGTTGAAGATCAATTCGCGCCGTTCAACGTTAAAAACGGATGACAATAATGAAAAAATCGCTAATCTTGTTCAATCTGACCGTCAGTTAAGTGTTCATGTGATTGCTGAAACTGTAAGAATTGACAAAGAATCCGTAAGATAAATTTTACATAACAATTTTCACAAGCAAAAAGTGTGTGCCATAGAGATTCCTAAAATTCTCACGTTTAAACAACAAGAAGCTCGTAAAAATGTTCGAACAGATACTTGAATGCCTTGAAAATTATCCAAATTTCTTGAGAAGGATAATAACGTGTGAAGAATTGTGGCGTTTTACTTATAATCCTGAATCGAAGAGCCAATTCAAGCACTGGAAAAGCCCATCTTCACAGAGAGCCAAAAAAGTTCGAGTGAGCAAGTCAAAATTCAAAGCAATGATGATTGGTTTTTTTTTTTCTTCCATATTCATAGGATTGTCTACCATCACCGGGATCTTGAAGGTCCATCTATTAATCAACACTACTACCTTCATGTTCTTGCTGATCGTCGAGAAAGAATAAGGAAAAAACGACCCCAATTATGGAAGGACATGTCATTCCCCAATGTCTGTCAAGTGAGTTCTTGCTCAGTACAGTATTCAAGAGTTAGACCATCTGCCATAATCGCCGGATCTTGTGCCATGCGACTTCTGTTTCCTAAGGTGAAATTTGCATTAAAAGAAACAAGATTCGAGTCCGTTGAAGTAGTGAAAGAGTAAGCGGCATGTATCCTGAAGGAGCTGACAGACGACAACATGCACTGTCTGGAACAATGGAAGAATCACAAAGATCGTTGTAGGGGATAGAGGAGGCGTGCATTTTGAAGATGATGATAAATAAGTATGAAGGAAATCGAAATAAAATGTTTTAGTGTCAGTCTCGTTATTTAATAACCACACCTTGTACAAAAGAATTAACTTCTTTTTCCTCGAAAAGCTCTTACATACTCCTTTTAGATAAGTGACATAACAAAATGCCGAATATGGTTTTATTTTAAATAATCAATTAGAACGAAAAGAAAGCATGCCACAAGAAATATAAAATCGTCATTTATTATTTGAAAAAACACAACGACTTAATTGTGCGAAGTATTAGGACATATTTCAAATTAAAAAAAAAAGAAAAGAAAAGAAAAGAAAAGAAAAACACGCATAGGAATGTAATCGTGCAGATACGATTCGTACAAATATAATACACATTTTGATGACTTACAAAACCATTCAGTACCTAAAAATTAAGAAGAAATATCAAGTTTCATTCTTTAAATTAATGAAATAAAATCTTTAATTATTAACATCTCAAACTTCTAGAATTCTTTAAATACTTCACTAACTTATGGAATTTTGGAATAATTCACAACACTTAGCACATAAAAAAACAGCTAGTTCATCACCTATCATTAAAAATATGTCTTCCAATTTTTTAGAATTTTAAAAAGCATCGATACAACTAAATGACTATATTTAATTTTTAACAAAGAAATAACCAGATTAAGAAATAACACAGCAACCGCAGCCCTTATCATCTTCTTCTTCGACAACCTCTTCAATAACTGCGCGATTGTTATAGTTATTTCGGTTTTGCTGCGAATTAACAGGTAGATAATTGTATGGCTGAGATTGAATAGCAGGGGCCCTTGGGGCTTGTCGTTTTGATCTTACTCCTTGTGATCTGATTCCTGACGATCTCACTTCTGGTGGAATACCAGCACCCCTAGTGTCTATAATATACTGATTAGCTACAATTGATTGAACACCGCGAGTATTCGAAATCAAAGCTTCAGCATAAATATATCTATCTGGTTGATAATCGAATGTTGGTTCCGGCAAGGTATTTGATGTATTATGGAATGTTTGCGGATGAGTCATAGGTTGAGGGAAATTAGTAGTTACTCTGGAATTCATTCCACCGAATTGGTAGACTGGATTGACTGGTTGGCGAGGCGTTGATACTATTTCTGTCGACTGATTAAATTGGCGTAAAGATGTCGGAATTCTATCTTCTGGGGAATGGCTTATGAAGTTTAGATTGTTGAGCAGATTGTGTACAGGTTTTTGCCACACGTGTACAGACACTCTGGTTTCCAAGCATGGAGTATATCCAAATCGCTTTACGTTGAAATTATGGTTTGTATAAAGTTCGTGCTTTACTGGACCAAATACTGTTATCAGGTTGCAACTGTCAGCTTCTTTGCGTATCATTTGATGAAATCCACCGCCAGCGTTATCTATGTAAAGAACTAACGATCCAGGTTTCAGTGATCTGAATATTTTCTACAAAAGACAAGAGTTATAATTAGAAATTTACGATTCAAATAACTTACGTATATTATCAACCAAATCATAAATATATCGAAATACTCTTTCAATTCATTATGTTTACCAAACAATATATATCTTGATCTATTATATCTATTTTAGTAATGACTAGAAAATAGGAAAAAAAAATGTGTAAATTTCCCCTCAAACAATTGAAATAAAAGTGTTCAACGTACAAAAATGATCATAGTACGATAATAAACCAAATATACTGACTGATACATGCGCTTTTTCTTCAGTGTAAGTTTAGAGAACAAAATAATTTCAAAGTTAAAATTTACTGTATTAGCCTTGTAAGAAAACAATAATAAAGATTTAATAGCCAATATCTCTCAGTTAGGGCCGTGGTAGCTGGAAATTTGTAATTGACGGATAGCGGGTTATGATAATTAAAAAAAAAAAAAAAAATATTGCAGGTACTGATGATGGTTAAATCTGTCGAAACTCAGTATTGGATTGCATGTTAAAACTAGAGAATAGAGGGCGTTGCGCGCCATTCGAGAGGCACCTTGAAGCAGTTGTCGAGTGATGACCCAGATATATTTGAAATCGAGTAGCGAATACAATTCTCTGCTTAAATGTGCTATGACATCTTAAAAATAAATTAATTTACTAACGTCAAGGAATTGAATTTATTTTCAAACAATTATTTGAAAAGCCGCCTGTCTGATAAGTAAGCGAAATTTCCGTTATTCTAAATTGCGAATTTCCTAGTGTTAAGTTTACACCAAGCTTGTCTAACCCTAAAAACTTTGCGGTCCACATTATAAACACATTTTATTACGCCGACCCGCATTGTGTGTGCAGTTTTTCACCTTCATCTACCCAGACTATTACGCCAGCTCTGCGGACAGTGTGTCGGGCGATAGCGAAGATAGAATTGCATCGTTCAGCAGTGCGTCTGCACACCCATACGTGGTTATCAACTGTCCCCAAAACGAACCGGAATTCATCAATAAACACCACGTTTTGCCAGTCTGTGGCTTTTCACGTCGCTTTGGCTTGGCACCACTGTAGACGGACTCTCCAATGTTTTGGTGTTAAAGACACGACACGAAAGGGATGCTTCGATTACAGATTCGTTTCCGCAAGGCGTCTGGAAATGGTTTGTGAAACAACCATCCCTACTTCTGATTGTGTCGTGAAACGAGTCACTGTGAGATCAACAACCATCCCTACTTCTGATTGTGTCGTGAAACGAATCACTGTGAGATCAACGAGCATTTGTCGCACGATCTTTCGATCCTCTCACCTCGTCGTCTTCCTGGTCGCTCCAGACCCGGTTCACTGTATGTGGGTACCACCTTATGTCCACTGCTCCCAACTTGTTACGACAACACACTCAGGACAATCGACTAGGCGCGCAACACGGCGCACCGACCAGTCTGCGGTTTCCATGTTGATGATCAGGCCCCTCTAAAACTCGCTTAACTGTGCAAAATGCCTTCTCACTCGACCACTTGGCATTCTTCGCTTACTTAAGTCCTTCTAGAGTCGGAACGTAATCTTCCAATATGAGCGGTTTATATATTGGACCCACTTCCTGATTACAGCGCCACTACAGGGTGTGTGAACGTGCGCATTGGCACTGAACTTGGATCGTTTTCATATCAGACATCATTAAACTATTTAGCAAAATTTAGCGATTGTAGTTCGATTCCTTTTTAGTGATCTATTTTCAATGTACTTTGGAAAAATTATAAATGCATAAGCAAAATTTTTATGTGTTATTATACACAGTATATGAGTGCTTTATCGCTAATTAATGCCTAATAAAAATGAAAAAAATTTGAATTTTGGTTCATAAATTTAAAAATATCAAAGTAAATTAGATTGAACAGTTATCTAAAAAGTAATTAAATGGAAAACAATTCAGTTTTTGATGCCATTTGGGTGTGGAAATCGATTACGAAATGGACAAAAGAACCTAAGACCTACCGGTTGGAGTGACCTATTCCGGTTCGGAATCGCTTACTCTAATCTTTACCATTCCACAACCAAAACAAGTCTATAGTTCGAAGACCTGTTTGCTAGGTCTCCTACATGTCCGCTGCAAGAGTTCGTTCAGAAGAGCTTTCTCCCTCACTCTAACTATCCTAGAATTGTTCGATCTAGTTCTTTCGTTTTAATAGGATTCTCGTTGTGGTAAGCCTATCGGAGGATCGTCTGTTAATGGCTCTATTCGGGGAACAGTGTGAAAGGGGGCACGAGTGTGTTTCGCTAGCCCTGTATGCCAATAGGGAGATTCGATAGCAAATGGTCGAATGCTTACGGTGAATATTTGCTTGCTTTCAGTAAGAGAGCGGGTCTCCGAGTTGGGTAAAAATCCCGGTAATATCTTCCAGTTTCTCTCGCAGTGTATAGCTTAATGTAACACATCATGTTATAGAAAGTTATACACCTGGGAAGGTAGGGAGGGAGAAACGACAGCTAATAATTCGGGACAGCAAAGAGCACGTTTCTGTTGGACCATTGACACAGATGTTCGCGCTCTTTTAGAAGAGCTGGTTCGAAAGAACACATCATTCTTTCAATCCTCATTCCTGTCTCTAACCATGATTAAAAATTACATGAAATACTTGTTGATTACGTTAAGAGGAGTTTTGAGTCGAGAAGAGATAAGCATCCAGAGATGTTCAACACAAAAATCTGGCAGGTTGGCACAACTGCAAATATATTGTTATGAATTTTTTTCCAAATTTTAGAAATCAGAAAAATGATGTTGATGCAAAAAGCAATAGTTAAAAGAAAATAATGATGTACAGACGTACGCGATCAAATATAATTCAAAGCCTTAAAAAATATTCTTCCAGAAATGAAGAAAAAGAAGGATATTTTATGTAATTCTCAAAGGAAAACAAGACAATCCTATTTTTCCAAATTCTTTGTCATTCTATCATTATGATTCACATTTAATGTGGAAGGTCACACATGAAGACTCAAAAAGGGATACGAAAAGAAATTGACCAAAATTGAGTCAATTTTACTTCATACCTAAACTAGAAGGAAAACAGTCATAAAACCAACAAGAATTTGATGTTTACAATACTCATATAACACAAGAATTTAAATTAAATATTCCAAACATTTTAAAGAGAAACTTAAATGTCAGCTAAATATTACGAAGTTATTGAAAAGAGCATATAACTTAATATTCATATGTTTAAAGAATAACCGATCAAATGATCAATCATTAAAAAATACATAATTTTTCTCACTAATCGTTACTAGAGGTATGTTAATGAAATAGTTGTTTATAGTTACAGTTCTCTCTGCAGCCTGTTAAGTCTGGAATACTACATATTTAGTTAGGCAATCAAATGAATTTTTGTCAGAGAATTGCGAGCTACTTAATTAGAATATAACAAATGTGAAGTATACAAAACAGACACTATCAGAATTTGACATACGAGACAGATGAGTCCCAAGAAGAAAATGGCGATTAATATTGAAGAAGCAAAAAATCCCTTTCTTGATTTTATTGCGTAATTGAAAAATGGGCTTGCTTATGCATTCAGATAACTCCCTCCTTCACTGAGAAGAGACAAATTTCCCCGCTCAAATTCTTTTCGAAAATCAGACTACAGACAGCTGCTTCCCGATTGGACAAACGGCCCCCACCTCCATCCAGACAGCTGCCTAGGAAAATCTTCCATGATCTAATTTTAATCCTTTGTTATGATTCAAACTTAACTTTTAATTTTTAAACAATAAATTCTCTTATTATTATTATTTATTTATTTTATTTTATTTATTTTTTTTTTTCGTTTTTAATTAAAAACATTAGTGTTCATGTCCAGTACAAAGCCAATAAAGTACTGAGCAAAAAGCTCAATTTTTCACGACCACAGGAATTTTAATTTTAATTCATTTAAAAAGTTTAATTCCTTTTCTTTAGTTTTTATATCCACCAAGCCAATTAACTCTTAATTGAGCTATTGCAATGTCTTTTATATACTTTTTATAATCATCAAACTACTTCCGGTAAGTGCAGATTTCATAGTTCAGTCTCACAATAGCTTTTCAGTTCGAAAGGGTTAAATATAACCCAAAAAAATAGAATAGAAAAATCCCTTGGCAATAGAAATGCCAGGACGAGATGACTATAGAAAAATCCCCATGTTCTGGAGCACCAAATATCTTGATGTGACATTAGATAAAAAGATGACATTAAAAATACACATCACACAAATTAAAATGCACTATAAAAGTGTTGCACATTGTCTCTAAAAAGCCTTATCTCAAAAATCTGCACTTTTAAGTAAACGTAATACACTGCTTATTTATGCTCTGATAATCTGACTAGTCCTGACCTACGCTTGTCCAATCTGGAACCACTCCGCAGACACTACTATAGACCTACAAGAAAAATCCTAAAATGTTATGCTTAGACAAATTTTAAAAGCCCACTGGTGTATGAGAAATATTGACATATCAATACCCATGCAGAAATAACGTTCAATTACATAGGCTCCACGTTAAATTTTACTTGATTAATTCCTATAAATTCTTTAATTTTTCTCTCCCTTTCCCAAATTTCTTACAAAGTCAATAGTACTGCAACTGATCGGCAGGAACCATTTTATTTAAAGTCAATTAGATTACTCTGAGATGAATTGCAGACTGACTTTTGCTTATGATTGAGAAAAAAAGCTTATGGGGGGGGGCCGGGCGGGGGGGATTTTACCTATACAGGTAGGCCTCCTACAACGCGATACATACGTTACTTGAAAATACCGCACTGCGGGAAATCGCAATATAAGAGACACCAATACAAAAACAAGGTTTTGGTTCTGAAAAGAAAAAAAAAACTACTTTTTACGATAAAACGTTTTCATCTTTTTAATTAATTTATGTACATACATAAAAGCATTTCATAAATATTTAAGTTTAAATTATTGAATTTTAATTAAATTCCTTACCATAAAAACTAAAAAATTATGATTTTAAGTCAAAATCAAAAAGAAACATAATGCTATGCTCACAAAATTAATCCTCATCGTCACTTATTAATAACTGCTCGAGAACGTTTGACTGACCTTATTTCAAGATCTGAGCTTGTTTCATTGACAAGTTCCCCTGAACTTCCTGTAGATTAAAGGATATGTCTTTACAGATTGTTTGCTCTTGCTTTGCAAATCTGCATAATTTCTTAATAGGCAGATAAGCAATTTTGAAGATTTCTTTCAAATATTTCTTCTTTCTCCAGTAAAGGATGGTTCTCTAAAAAAGTAAGATTCTATCTGTTTCGTTATATCCAAACATTTTTCTATACCTTTCAGAACGAAATTTTTTATTTCTTCATTGAAAAGATCTTCAGAATTATTTTCAATCGGTAATGTTTCGGATGCAACTGTCACCAAATCTACTTCGTTTATTTCATCTTCCGTAACCAATTCTAAAATATCATCAACAATTCCTAAACCGCGTTGTAAAAGTACCACGCTGCAAGAAAATTTCTGCTTTTTTCCAACCGCGTTGTAGGACGCCTACCTGTGCACCAATTTCGAATTTTTTTGCTGCATATGCATTTTGTACTTATAAAATCGCATAAAACTTTCATAATTTTGTTTGAAATAGTATCCAAAACTATAGCCCCCAAAACTTATATATATTTCATTCCACAGTATTAAATCATAAACAATATTTTATTTTTCATTATTTCATAGGACTTCGTTCTACTCTACAGCTATTACGATGTTTTGTTCTTTGAGGAGTAAAATTCCTTAAATTTTTTCACAAACAATGTCATGGTCAAAAGACATTAACAATTCTTATGCTTTTAAAAATTTTGTTCATGGTTTTCTGTGATATTTGTTCATCTTTTTTCCATACAATTCCGTAAAATAAAAAATAAAAAAAAAAAAAAAAAAATCTTATTTGTTAGTATCCGTTACGCTGTAGCAGTGATATCCCTAACGCTATCTACGAGATGAGTTTTCAGTTTCAAAAAGTCCACTTTAACTGTCAGAAAGGTAATCAGTTTCCAAAAACCGTTTGCTTACATTATTTGTTTCATTTCGAAGAATTTGGTGAATCGAAGATCTTAACAGTTTTTTTTACATATAAATAAGAATTAAAGATAAAATTAAACTCTCGAAAAATAATTTAGGTCTTCAGTTTCAATTAATCTTTTCTTACCCACGAAACGGTTCTCACAACAAAATTTTAACACACTCGAGTTATTTTAAAATCAGAAAGTACAATGAAAATGTCGAAAAGAAAAAGAAATTAATAAAATATGTGAAAACTGCATGTACGTTCTTTTCCTAGCCCAGTAACCTTAAAAGGGAATACTTATCCCGATCCAATGACCAGTCGCGGTTGATAACATTCTTTATCAGAAGATAGAAAACTGATATTTAAAAGTTTAGTGCATAAATTTAATTTAAAAAAACTGCAAGCCAAGTGAAAAACCCCGATAACATTATTTGTTAAGTTTTTAATCAAAAGTCTAGAATCAATCATTTTACTGCTCAATGTACATTTAGTGTTAAGGTTATCATTCTGCAAAATGAAGCGATATCATTACATATTATCTTAACGAAAAATTATCACCGCGGAACATTTTTTTTTCATTCTTGAATTTCAAATAAAGAATTTAGACAAATAAACAGAAACTCTCAATGCTTTACAGTTTTCAAGAAGTCTTGAACTTTAGTTCAATTAGTACAATTATAATCGGATCTATTAATCGTTTTTAAATAACAAATTCTTAAGTCGAAAAATTGTGACACAATAAATAAGAATATATACACATGTTGAAACACAAGGTAATTCAGAATGAATCATCCGAAATGCTATATTTTCATAAATAAAAGATGCAGAATGATACGAGAAGGTAATACATGAATGTCAAGGGAAAATATAGAAAAATTTTTTTACAAGTATTCAATATAACTTCCTTTAGTTACATGTATGTCAATTAGATATGTAAATTTCTGTCAAACACGTTGTAAAGTATCTGTGATAATCGTTTGCACAGCAGCCAAAATCCGTTGTTTTAAGTTCACATAAATTTGTGGGTAATGATGGCGCTTACTTTATCTTACACAAATCTCCAAAGGAAGAAATTGCATTGCCTCATACAATCTGATTTAGGTGGCCAGCTGTGCGACATCAAGTCATCTGGTCCACTACAATCTATCCAACTGCGAAATAGCTTCCAAAACAGCTTTCATGAAATAACTTTACGAACACACGTTAGCCATCTATTTTTCACTGTATAAAATTTCCAGTAATCCTTTGTATCCATGTTCACTTTTCAATCTGCGTCATTTATTTTTGAAAATGTGGAATTTTGAAAGAAAAGAAATAATGAAGGTCTCTGCAGAATTACATTTTCCTCCGATTTTTGAAAATAATTTGGAAGACATTTAAAGACGAGAAAACCAACAAACAAATCATTAAAATAGGGGTAAAAATATTTTTAAAAATCGGAGAGAAAATATAATCTCGTAGAAACCATCAGTATATTCTGCTCTTTTGGATGCACTTTTTTGCAAATAAAAAAATAGTAAAGATTAGAGGACGGTAATAAAAATTCCATAGGATTAAAGTTACGTTCGTGAAACCAAAATGGCCAATTGATGCGACTCTTAAAAACTCATTATTAGACTGAGTGATTGCTTACTAACGTAGCACCAATAAGTAACACAATGGTTACTGGAGGCGGACCTCATAATTTGAAACCTTGATCAAATGATGAAAACGACAGATACCCTCTCCAAACTTCAATATCACGCCACGCCAACGGGTGGACTTGGGACCTTGGTCACATTTAACATTCCGCTATACGGTACATCCTTAGTGGCATCAGGATTTGAACCCACGACTCGACGAAAATAATTCCGGCCGTAAGTCAACGATCATGATCACAAGGCTATCGCGACTACAAACTCGGTTTTGGAAAAACTCTGCAATTAGAAAACTGCAAAGATATGTTGCTGAGAGGAATAACATATGAAAGTCAAAGTAAGTGATAAAAACAGTTACGAGATATCAAGGTTGATTGGAAAGAACAGGTGTTGAAGGTTAAAAGCATTCAAATTACCTTTTTATTTAGAGCAATAACGCTTTCGAGGAAATAACGAGTAGTTATCGAATCAGTATTGTCAAAATAGTAAGAATAAGCGGAAAAAAGGTTTTTAAACCCATATTGATTGTTGTTGCTCGATTCTTGAGAAGTTTGGCAATAATACTTTTTTAAAGAGCAGAATAAACGGGGGGGGGGGAAATAAAATCCTCAATTCGTGTATAAGTTAAATTAAATAAACTATACATACATAATTCTCTCTATCCTCAATATATTCAGTATCCTCAAATCCCGTAAAATGCAATTCTCAGTCACACCATCCAATTATAGGAGCCGCATTGTTTGAAAAGGCTGAAGTAAAAAATATTATTCTCTTCTACACCACAACATGGGAGGACTTAGAGCCTCGACAGATTTAACGTGCATCAGTCCCGGCTATACAGCTTTAAGAGACATTCGGGCTAGAATTTTCAAATCGATGAAAAACACCAATTGCGAGTCCGTGAACTTGAACATTAAGCTACGGCAGTCACACATACTACATATATATCCCTTTTAATGAATCTTTAATTTCACGAATGTCTAATTGCTTCCTAAACACAAATTTTATTTTTTTCCCCACCTTAAACAAAACTGGGAGTATCAGTAATAAGATCAGCTGCAGCAACCTTGCATTTACATCACGTGACCAGTATTTGGTCCTATTGATTGAATGTTTGATTTTATTGGGATATAGAGCAATAAAGACTATCATCTCCTTTGTTCTGTTTTCACGCCGCATAATCATACCATGTTCACATTTCGGGATTCTTATCTGATTAATTCGTTATTTAAAATTCCCATCAGTTTTGGAAGCTCAATTGTCGTAAGGCTTAAAAAAACATCTTTTTTATAACTTTCTTACCAAATCAAAAACATGGAAATTTTTTAAAAAAATTGCTTTCTAAAACTCAAAATGTTTCAGAAACTCAGTGTTAATTTTAGATAATATTTTAAATGTGTGTGATAAAAGATAATGTTTCAGAAAAAACACTATCTTCCAAGTAGTCCCAGAGAAGGGGAGGGGGAATCGCAGGAAGTTAAAACCGAGCTTTTTGGAACCACTCATCAAGAGCAAGATCATTTCTCAGTGACCTATCTTAAGGTGACCAATCGTCCTCCTTCAGGAAGGACAGTCTTTCTTTTGTAGGTTCTGTCTTTCCTCGAAAAGTGTCCCTCTCTTCGACATTTTAAAACTAATCTGTCAATCTCTATATTCAGAGATGCCGCACCAAACTGTTACGCAAATGTTGAATACAAAAAACTTTCATGATGTTCAAAAGTTAAAATGGCTCGCTCTAACACCTGCTTACAGATGTTTCACAATTATTTGAGCCTCTAAGTTTATATTTTTTAAGTTTAGACAGATGTCCAAAATTCTGGAATATTTTTCCAATTATGAATTATCAGACATATTAATGTATTTTGTATATAATCAGACATCTATTTTCCACAAAATGATTCAAATGATTGAAGGTGAACATATTTCGGCTTCATATGTTAGTCTTACTTTGAACGATTTTGTCCTTCCTTTAATATAAATCAAGATTTGATGAAAATTTTATTCCTCAAATAATAAAAAGAAAATTGTGAAACTTAGAGTAAACAAATCCGGGCATGACGGAAAAGTTTACCAAAGAAGTGTAAAACTTTTACCAAATATGTTTCCAATATGTGGAAGATCACAAGAAATAACAGTTTTGAATGTTGTTTTTTGACTTCATCACTAGTAAATTGGGCAGATATTTAAAAATGTGTTGAGTTTTTATCGAAAGAAATGTTTGATATTAAAATAGATGACAATTGAAATTCGAAAACTGAAAGTATATTTAAATTTTGATAAATTAGAACAATGGGAGAATCAATATGTTGAAATTGATAACAGATGGGGTGGAAATATTTAACGATTTCAAAAATAAATACATTCCTTATGAAATTTAGTTATTCTTACTGAATTTGCGTTGAGCTGCCCTGGAATTAAAGCAGCAGTTGAAAGAGTTACTTTCAATTGGTAATGATTTTTGGACAAGTGAGAAATCAAGATTGAATGTTGATACACTAGCTGCAGCACTTACAGTATAATTCAATATGAAGAATATTTCTTGCTCCGAAATTTCCAAAATATTGTTACAAAATGACATATTGACAAAAAAAACATTCATTTAATGGAAAAATATAATCGTTCAATTAAATAATTAAAAGAAATGTAAGCATAATTAGCGTATTTTTGTTTGAATTAATAAAATGTTTCATTTATTTACTCCATACTTTTTTCTTAAATTTTTTCGTCCTTCTTTATATTGTAAAAAAATTGGTCACCTTACCTATCCACCATCTTATACCACTGAATATGTTTCGTGTTTCTGATGACGTGTCACATTGAACATTTATAATTTCATAAACTTTAAAGTGTTATTTTCTAATTAATTTGTCCAATAAGGTTGTAACTTAGTTTGTTTTGTAATTGCTGTTCTTCAAAGATGGGATATCCTTTTGTAAATATTCCGTACCGTAGTCGCACTCGTCTCTTCAAGTAAAACGTCACAATAATTCTCAACCATTTAATATTTGCTCCTACTCATAAAAAAATATCCATGCAATTTGAGTCTTAGAAAAATGAGGTAGAGCATGAAAGTATAAATATGTCTAAGTTCCGAATAGTATATTTGTTTCTTCTCGTATGTAGAAGCACCAGAAATTACCATCGTAGAACACCTATAAATAATATAACAGTTACGGTTTTAGTCTTAATCCCCCCCACGCAAGTTTTTGCGAAGAAAATGATCATTAGAGCAATTACAACAAATACTTTGGGATCAGTCTTCTTTTTTTTTAATCATTTCCGTTTCTTGTTGAGCCGTGGTAGCCTAGTGGTCATGGTCCCGCACTAGTGGCCGAAGGTTTTCGTCGAGTCTTGGGTTCGAACTGTTATGCCACTGAAGACCCGTCATGTAGCCGGAACTGATATACGTTAAATCTGTCAAGTCCTCCCTTTGGCGTAGTGTGGAAGTTAGGAGAGGATGGTGCCAGCTCAGGTATAGTCTTCGCCACTTGACCGAGATTCAAAATTACGAGGTCCGTCGCCAATAGCCCAACTGTTGCTTCCAGTGCGACGTTAATAAAAATCAATCAATAAATCAAATAAATTTCTTGTTTCAGTAACTGATATTACATTTTCGAAATGCATAAAAATACGACAAAAATTTGGTAGGTTTCAATGAAATAATACTATGTATTGAATTAGTTTCAAAACAGTTTATATGGTACTTGTCTATTAAAGCGGCGCCCGCCAAATTAAGAATACGCCAATGTCGCCAAGCTAGTTAAAATCGACGAGTAAACGGAGCGCGAAATTGAAATGTAGGAAAACAAATAATACACCAATAAATAATATAAAACTTTTTAAAATAATATTTGTATTTAATAATTTTTTATATGTTTAGTGATAAATCTCATCCCAATAAGTACTATAAAAATTTAGATGTTTAATATTAATATTTACATAACTTTTAGAACATCAATCTACATAAAAGGCCATATTTCTGAAATTGCGTTCAATATTTTATAGAAAGCATTTTTTTCCCTACGTATTTCCTCCACATAAATTCTACCAAATATGATTCTAGATGATGCCGTGCAGCGCTGTTTCTTGTTACACCACTTTGCGGAACCCCACATTCTTTCAACATTTTGTGTGTGAACTCCATGGTTCACCGTGAAATGTGTAAAACCATTATCCATTTCACTGTTAGGTAAATTGAAAATTGTTTACGACATTGCCAAAGGCAACAAAATAACACATCGATCAATAACTCCCAAGACTAACCCAGAAATGGCGCTCGTAGTAAACCAATAACCAGGTCTTTCTAGAGTACTAACCTTTGCTTGAAACGTGTCAAAATTTTAAGTCGATCGGACCAGGAAAAAAGTTTTTTGAAGTGAAGTGAAAAAGGTTTTTTCCAAGTGGGTGCCGCGATTGCTTTCGATGGAACAAAAACAGCAACGAGTCGATGATTCAGAAAGCTGTTTATCGCTATTTACTCGCAACAAAAAAGATTTCTTGCGGAAAAAAAAAAAGGAAAAAAAAATTTGGGGAAAAAAAAAGATTTGGAAAAGCGTTGGAACGATTGTATCACCCTAAAAGGTGATTAACTAAAGGTGTTATGTTGATGAATAAAAAAAAATTTTGCAAAAAAAATGTTGTTTTCAATTTTAGACTCGGGAGTTATTGATCGATGTGTTAGGTATTTAAAAGAAAAAAATACGAAATCGGTAACATTAACAGGGAAGCGATAATTTACTAAAATGATGAAGTGCTGTTTCTTTAGGACTGCAACCTTAGGAGTTTACAACCAAACAGGCGATAAATCTTACTGCTTGGCGATTTTCATTAAACATCATAATTAGGCGGGCGAAATCATAATTTGGCGGGCGCCGCTATAATGGACAAGTAAAGTTTACATTTCTATACATCCTAATCTAGTTATTAACTTTTCTTCAAAAACTGGGCGCGTTTACGGTGCCTTCGTCACATGCAGTTTTCTTTTCTTTTTTTCTTTTTTTTTTCCTCACTCTCGGTGTTAGACAAAATAAGACCATTTTTACTGTCAACTATTATCTTTCTTTTTTCATTGCCTAGACATCCGTTGTAGGTCACACAGCTGCGAGACAGTGTGAAAGGTTAAACTTCAAAAAGACGAAGACCACCTGAAAAAAGGGTTCGAAGTGATGAGTTGACTATCACACAGGAACAAAATATTGCTTTTTTTTATAACTTCGGAGGGAGAGGGAGTCGGCACTCCTTTTCTCAAGTCAGGGGTATGAGGTGTTGAAATGAGAAATGAAATAAATAGTTTTCTTTCAGGGCAAGGGTTTTGATTTACTATCTAATGTTAGAGCGTTTTCCACGTTTTCTTTTTATAATGACATAGACGGATCTTTCTGTTTTGCACTGCCTGAAAAAGAACTAAATAATTTAAGGCTGTCTTCGCTTTAAGTCAAATATAACCTGATCGAGACTTCGAACATATTTCCAGGTAGAAAATAGTTCAAATTCTCATATAAGTTTGTGATGTTGTGACACATGCTGCTGTATTCTTAAAATTTAAGAACAGTCCATAAATACACCATTTTTCACGTGATTACATTATGTTTAAAGATCATTTAGCATTGCAGAATAAGAAACGAAACATGGAACACATTTATTTTATACCAGGAAAAAGGAAATGATTCAAATAGAAAAGAGTAGTATTATAAAACATGCTGTTCTCTAAAATATAGAGGAATCAAAATACAAAATTATTATTTAAGCGCTTTTTTTATCGTAAAAAGTGTTCTAATATCGAGTCATTCTTCAACATCACGCGAGGTCAACCTTAAAAGCGTTATTTTTTTTCCCTCCTGAATATACGATTTAAAAGGATGCAGGAAAAACACCTGACAAAAAAAGTTGGGGGGATCTGAATTATTCAATTACATGAATTTTATTTATATTATAAACATGAATTATTACATGAATTAATTTAATTATAATACAAACTATATATCTGTTACAGAAATTTAAAACTATTTTATTCAATTTTATATCACGAGCTTCGGAATATTAGTTAAATAAAATTACTGCACTACATTATTAAACTTCATCAATTATATTTTGTCTATGTTTCTTTAAATTATTCGCAAACCTGTTTTTATATTTCAAGAAAATATTATATAGTATGTTATAAAATTACTTTAAACATAACGCTGTTACCACCATGTACATTGGTCTTCAAAAGAGAGGTTACAACCAATTTTTTTACGACTCATCTTCAAAACCATGCAAAATAAAGTTAAAACATACCGAGTTTTTTAAATGATGCTGATGAACTTCAATAATACCTAATGTAGCAATTACATCCAACATGTATTTTTAAAAAAGAATAGGAGATTTATATACAGGCCGTTCCTACGAATAGGTTTTCTAGTACCCTCTATACACTTTTAAAATGCAAAACACATATTACGCGTTAAAAAAATCTTATTTATTGACGTTAGGCAAAATAAACAAAGTTTTTGCAGTACAACAAAACAAACAAAAGAATAAAACAAATAGTTTTCCCACAATGAGGGATTGTTTATTAACGTCGCACGGAGAACCAACACGAGGGCCATTGGCAGCATGCCCAAGGGGACCGAGCTCACTCAAAGAGCTTAGAGCTATAAACCAGCCCTCTGAGAGACAATCATCCCCTCACTCAGCATTTATTGGCAAAAAAATAATTCTTCTAACAATTACAAAGGGTAAGGTATAACAGTACATGTCAGAGACGGACCTCGTAACTTAGAACCCCGGTCAAGTGATGAAGAAGATAACTGAGCTGGCACCTCCCTCTCCAAACTAACACACAACGCCAATGGGAGGACTTGGGGCTCAGCCAGATTTACCGTGCATCAACCTTTAAATCCGGGTAGGGTCCCAAGACTTTGTGGCATTCGGAATCGAACCCACAACTCGAAGAAAACAGTGCATGGCGCGAGATCGCGATTATACTGTTTTCCGGCAATAAGGCAGAAATGGACTGTAACAATATTCATTAAAAGAAGTGAATAAGTGAAAGTAGAGGTTTATGCTTAAAGAACCGAATCTGGTCACGCCAGGTAAACACGGTGTAACACTGTGATCTAAACTTTTGAAAATTGGTTGACAAGATTGAGGGTCAAAAATAGAGAAATATCGCTCTGCTATCTCGTGGTTGCGTCACTTATTTGCCAAAGACAGTTAACTCCATGCGGGAAAAAAAGCTCATTAGGCTGCCTTGGGTGAGTGATGATCGTAAGCCCTTGAAGGTATTGATAGAAAGAAAAGTTTTTATTACAAAAGTGGTAATAATATGTTAGTCTATTATGTTTGTTACGTAGAACAAAAAAAAATCATTATTTGCCCCATTGCACAGATAATGTCCACTTCACGGAATACCGAATGAATCTGATGTCCTTAAATTTTGCAGCCTGCGAGCGGAGAATTCGCTGCATACCCGCCAGAAAAGGCCTGCTTATATAGCAGTCGATCTGATCGATTGTTTATTAATGATGCACTTAGAGACAATACGAGGGAAATTGGCGACGGACCTTGTAATTCTGACCCTCGATAATGTGGCAAGACAAAAAATGTGTTGGCACTTCTTATAACCAAGCTTCCGCACAATCCCAACGAAAAGATTGAGATTCGACAGAGAAAACGCACATCAACCCCGATATACGACTATAGCAGAAGAAAACAGCGAATGCCTCTTTTCTGTAGTTTGTGTTAAATTCTTTATGCCTGTTAATCTTTAATTGTTGATATTAAAATATTATTGGTCAAATCTAAGAGAGAGATCCAAAGATTCTTGGATCGATTTGACTCCAAAAATTCAATATCAAGAAAACGTGGACCAGACCGCCTACCGTTAAAACCCTTGTTCAAGATTGCTTTCTTTCCCTTTCAGCTTGAAAGAGGTAGGAAACAACTGCGTCTTAGCTCGTTCCAGATCATAACATAGTTCCACAACGAGAACAACGATATCTTTTACTACGGTGCGAATTTGTCTTCACAAACAAGAACTTTAAGCAAGACGTCCTTTGTTGTGTGTGTTACTCTGTTTACATTGGAGAATGATTCAGTTCATGTGCTGATCAGGAGAGAACAAGGTACTAGAAACTACTAATCTGACTTTGTTTAAAGACACAGTTGTAGAGGAAGAGAGCTCATTTTTGCTTCATTTGAAGGTGTCTCAACTTATTTCAAATTATTGTGCCGCAACAAGGACAACTGTATCTGCAACTACGGTGAACAGACATCTTCACAATCAAGTTACTATCTTCCGGGGATTCCTTGTGTATCTCCTATTTAATCGATGATGTCCGTTTAAGTTGGTAAAGAGAAATTGTTACTTGGACCACAAAGGCAATGGAATCGTTTAATCTTCAAAGACGAACCCCGTTTTAGTTCGGAAAATGATTCAAGTCATAAGTTGATATATTGATTGATAGCAACTTATATTGAGAGGATAAGGAGCTAGATATTACCCACCTAACATTGTTAAAAGACACAATGAGAGGAGATGAAGTCATGTTTGGAGCTGAAATCTTTCAGGTGGTCTGTATATGCATATGCACTAATCTGTATATACAGCAATGTGCTCTGATTGCTGAGATACATCGAGACGTGACCCTTATTGCATACCCTTGATCCACTAAATATGTCTCTCACCATATGCTAGTATTATTGATAATGAATGTCTCCTAAAAGTTGATGATGTCCTATCTCACCGAGCTAGGCTTGTTATGAGTATGTTGAGAATCAATGTTTGAAGCGAATGCTATGGTCAGCTCTGTCTCCGGACCCTTAATAAGACAGAGCCTCTTTCGGTCTTCAGATGCTGCATTAAGGTTCCCGCCGACCGACCATTTTGATTTCGTGAACGTAATGTTAATCCTCTATGGAATTTCTATTACCGTCCTAGTACACTACTTTCTTACTTATTTATCTATTTGAATGAAAAAAAAAAGGAATCACATTTATCCTCCGATTTTTAAATATATTTTTATCCTTATTTTAAATATTCGTTTGTGGATTTTCCGACCTTTAAAAAATATTCTAAACTATTTGCAAAAATCGGAATAAATGATAAGTTCCAAAAGATATGAAAATAATGAAAGTGATTGAAATATTTTTGCACAAATAATATGGAAAATGTTATAAGGTAATTGCATTATTTTTATATTTCACGGCAAAAAAAAAAAAAAAAAAGCTCTACTGCACTCATAACCTAAAATTTATATTTATGACGTAGTCTAAAAAATTTCTCACATAAGAGATTATTAGCTAAAATTGAAGAGGAAAAAAAAAGGAATTTTACTCGAACTTTTTTTAAATACATCAATGAGAGAATAAAATAAAAATTCAACGGAAGACTTAGTGAACTGAAATAAACAGTGCAATTTTGAAAAGTATGCAATAAAAAATTCTATTTTGAAGGGTATGCAATAAATAGTTCTGTTTTATAAGTAACGCCAAATAAATAACGCAATTTTATAAGGTATGAAACAAACATAGCAATTTTTTTCGTCCGCTCAAGTCTTTCGAGGCGAAAATTATGAAACAAAAAATAAAATTGAAAATTTCAAAAATCTCATTTTGGAAAAAAAAATGCCTTTGATAATTCTGAAATGAATTGTGATAATTTTCTTCAAATTTCACAGAATTTTTACACATTATTTCTAATATAATCAAAGTTCACTGTAAACAATACAAAATCAAAAATTTCCTCTTTGAATCAATTTAAAATTATTTATTACCTCTGTTATTTTTAAAACTTAATTAAGGGGGGGGATAAAAGATAACTGATGTTATTAACCCTTAAATTATAAGAAAAATTATGATAAAAAATTTCCATGTGAAAAAAATAGCATTTTAAACAATAATAAACAAGACAGTGCCTTATTTTATCTTTAATGTATTTCTATTTTTTATAAGAATTTTGTAAACTTATATATATATATATATATATATATATATATATCCTTCCAGTTCAAAATTTGCATTCCAATTTTAAACCCACTTCTTGTCATCTGATCGAGTTGAAATTTTGCATACACGTATAAATCAGATGACAATACAATACTATGGTATGCTCAAACTATGTCAGACTCAGGGAAGGAGGCCTGAGGAAACGGGCTATGCCAATTCAAATGAAATTTCACGCGTAAGTAAAGCACGCGTAATTGGTTTTTAGTCTCAAATTTCTGGACTAAAAACCAACCATTCTCTAAAAATGAACAAAAACAGGTAAGAATGTTCATCCAAAAGAAAAATTGTTTACCATCTTAAATTTCCAGACTAAAAAGAATTAAATACAAGAAAAGAAAATTAATAAGCTTTTTTTAATGGAATAAAGTTATAAAAATAATTTTTATGTGTAACATAATATAAAATTTACAAAAGCTTGAGGTTTTAATATTTTTTTTAACTTATAAATAAGTAAGTAGCTATGAGGTACTTATTTTATTGGTAATTTCCTAGATATCTTACTTCAGCGTCTCACGCTTTTATAAGTTATACACTACTTTGTGTTTTAAAAAAATCTTGTTTATAATTTTCAGAACCTCTATAAAAAAAACTTGTTTATAAATGATTTTTACTCATTTTTCTAAGTTTTATCTTCTGGCATTAGATGATCAAACAAAATAATAATCAATAAAATTTAAAAAATGATTGCCAATTTCATTTTAATATAAGCTACTGTTATTTTTTTCATTTAAGTCCTCGAAAAGGTAGAATTATTCAAATGACTATAAAATAGTCTAAATTAAGCGTACTTTCGAGTCCCAGGCTCTACAGAAGCAATAACTATTATGAAAGAAAATACTTTTTTTCAAATTCCTGTGGCATTTTTATTTTCACAAGGAAAACACTTTAAAGTGCAGAGACATTTCCAGTTGTTAACAGCAAAAAGAATAAAAACACACACAAATATTTCTACAACAAAAATCAATTATTAAATTAAATACTAAAATAAGAACAAACGATAAATTACAAAAGTAGACAATAATATTCTGCTCGGATATTAAAATAAAAGCAGACGGCAAAATATTAAACTGAATATATCTCCCCAATGGAAACTAAATGGAAACTAAATGTAACTATTATAATCATAATGTATTTGTTCTAATGTCAATCTTTTGAACACCATGTAACTTTTATTTTATACCCACGTATTCTTATTGACACCATTTTCTGTAATCAACATGATAGCACATGATAATAATAATAAACGCAAATCAGAAATATTTCTTAAAAACTATAGCTTATTTCTTGCTCAAGTTTACTACTCTTAGAATTTTTGACTTCGTCGAAACGTAATGGAAATGGAAAATATATAATATAATTCCTTTAAAATGTGAAATTTAAAACTAGATACATTGTATACAAAAAATAATTAAAGTTTAAATCTTGTTTTACACCTACAATTCAAAAATAAAAATAACAAATTTTCTTTAAAAATCTTTTTTTTTCCCTTCATATCACCCTTCTTATCACCCTTCTCTTGCTTCGGTACGATATCAATCTTCAAGTAGAGTTAGCCAACTCATCTGCCGATAATTTTTGTTTGTTAGTTTTTAATGTAATTTTTAAAGAAGACTTCCCAGTTTTTTCAAATGATAATTGAAATATTTTTCTGTAGTGTGTTCAACACACTCACACTTATTTAGCAATTCTAAAATGAAATATATGAATTTTAAGTTATCTATAACCATTAAGACTGAATATGAAACTGAAACAAAATTATAGAGCTTTCCATTTTTCACTTTGTAGGTAATATCAGACGAACAACGAATATTTCATGTTAACCTTTTGAATAAAGTCCTTTTAAATAAAAAAAGCGAAAAAATAGAAATTATTAGATCCCATTATCCATAGCTGAGTAATTGATATATATATATATATATATATAATAAAAAATTGTTTGTTTAGAAAATTGCTTGTTTTTTTCTATCACCCCTTAACTTTTTGCCCATGAGTTTCGAAACATCTTGTATATTAAATGCTTTTCACTATGTGTTGGCTTTTACTATGTAAAAAACCAAAATTTGAATCCGTCTTATAACATTAGGTAAAAAACAGTCTAAAAATTAACAATATATTTATTCCACTTTAACTCAAT
Source organism: Nephila pilipes (assembly GCA_019974015.1). Classification (NCBI taxonomy): domain Eukaryota; kingdom Metazoa; phylum Arthropoda; class Arachnida; order Araneae; family Nephilidae; genus Nephila; species Nephila pilipes. The sequence continues at coordinate 223,159 of BMAW01032060.1, read as the reverse complement.
TTTCCTCCTGAGAAATAATTTTTCTTTCAAGCTTCGTTGTATCATAAAGAAAAAAGAATATGAAAATGGAATATGGAGAGATAATTTAATTTGAATACTTCCAAATAAATTGCTGAGTAAATGAAATCATAAATGCGCGTCTCGAAAGGCTCATTATTGTTACGTTTCTAGACACAACACAAAAACTGTGGGGGAAAGCACTTGGAGGGGATGTCGTTTCTCGAAACTTATTTTAGCTGAGCTGAGCATTTGCAGCGATCCTGTGGATGTTTTATAATGTGAAAAACAGATGGCCCTCGTGTGTGCTAAATGTAATTAAAATTGAAGTAAAGGATAAAAAATTGAAAAGTGATCTGGTAAGCCAAAATTGATCCATCTAAAACAATAGTCCCTTAGATGGTTAACAATCTAATTTTATGTATTAATGACCACGAACTTTCAAGACACTGTTCAAATAATTGATCAATACATCTGACAACAAACGTTGGACATAATGGTTAAAAAACTAGAAATATTTTCAATATATGAAAACTTAGGTCAGTATGTATAGAAAAAACCGGGCCATTTAAATCTTGAAAAAGGCCTAATATAAACACAAGTTCCGAGTATAGACAAGTGATACTTTAAACAACCATATAGAAATGAATAATTCACTCTTGTTAAATCCGTTTTCTCGTCTTTTTTACCACCTGTTCAGTATCATCAACTTCTATTGTACCGTATTTCATAATTATTCTTTAGTTTCATGGTGTAGAAGACATAATAAAAACATCTGTTTTTAAGTTTGTTATAATAACGGTACTATTTCAGCATCTGGCAAAGTAGCAAAGTTACAAAAAATTGAAGAAAAAAAATTTTTTTTTTGTTGTTGTTAAAAAGAGCGCTTGAACAAAATAGTGTGTTGGTAAAATGATGCGGACTCTGCCAAGCTTCATAACTGCCCAATCACGACTAAACGGTTTACTGTTTATAAATCACAAAATTAGCTCCCGCCAAGCATTATATATCAATTCATACAATACACAAAAACAGGCACTTTCTGAACCACCATCGTATTGTTATGTTCATATATAGTTTCTATTTATGATGCTCGATATTGATTCGAATGATTCAGGAAGTTCCATCACAGAAGTTGATTGACATTGACGAGAGCTTAGGTTTAATGTTTAATTATTGTAGTTATAATTACAAAGGGAGTTCAATAAAAACAGAGTAAAACCATCAAAAAAAAAATCAAGAAACATATTTACAGCAAAAAAATGAATCATTTTTTGCTGTAAATATATTTCTTGATTTTTTTTTTTTTTTTTTTTTGATGAATTTGACACACACTCGGAGAGGAAAAATTTTTGCGTAACAATATTTTCCCTTAGATAAAATTTTGCGTAACAATATCTTCCCTTAGATAAAATTTTGCGTAACAATATCTTACCTTACATGATATTGTTACGCAAAATTCTTTTTCCTCTTCAAGCGTGTGTGCGGAGTGAAAATTAAGTCCAACTCGGAGAATAATGATAAATGACGATTTATTGTAAATCTTCAAGACAACACTCAGGTAGCACAATTTAGACAATAACAGATACACTGCACTTGTATCTGTTATTGTCTAAATTAACACAAAACAGGTACAAAACACACATTCAGTACAGTCACAGTTATTTCAGCAACGTCCAGCTCATCAGTTAATCACTCTTCACTGCAAACAGCCACCGCAGTAATAATCTGCACTTCCAGGGCAGACTCCGACTATTCTCAGCAGACACACGTTGTTTCTTCGCAAATTCATCCTTCACGCTCCTCTTCAAATGCCGACGGCGTTCAGTCATCTCCCGATCGATCTCTTCAACAGAGTCTCCAAAGACAGACTCTCCGTAACAGTTCCACTATATTAAGGCCTAATCTCCAGAAGATTCATTCGGTCACGATTTCCCCATTGGTCTACAAAGCGGACTCCCCAGACAAACTGATTCCGTACACAGACCGATTTCTCCTCAGACTGACTTCTCGTTTGTAGCTCTTAGCATATTCATATCTTTCCGGCCAGAAGTAACGTCACATAGGAAAATGTACAAAAAGTCCGTAACTTTCTTCCCGTTCGATTTTTTGCTTACATTCCAGTGCCTTCGAATACTTTCCATTTGTCGCCAAGTTTCTCGCCATGGTGAAAAGGTGCATTGCTTAAACTCTTTTGTTAATTGGTGACATCTTTGTAAATCCATTTTTCTCCTTCATAAGATAAGCGTTGCAAGGAAGCATCAATTCATATTCGTAACAATATGCAACTGTCCCATCGTTCAACCACTTTTCAAAACAAGAAGAGAAGTTTTTTTTTTGTTGCGGAAAATGCTTCATAGGACCCTCTGCACTGTTGAAATAACGTGTTAATCTGTATTAAATTTTCTTCCAAGGAGCTTCTGCTTCAACATCGGAAACAGGCAGAATTTGCATGGAGCGATCTCTAGACAGCAAGAGGGATGTAGCATGATTTTAATATTGCATTTATTAATATATTGCAGATCAGAAATAGCGACACACACACGCACACACATAGGCGGGAGAGCATTATCGTGATGTAATGTCGAATTCCCTAACAGTTCACGACGCTTTCTTGATTTAGAATGCGAAATGTTAGTTGAGGCTGTTATCCCCTCACATGACATTCGCCGATTTTCTCGTAAGATTGCCCACACAGTGTTAGAATTTTGATCATTCATAACACTTTCTGATAGGCCTGGCTTGAAAGCCAATTCAGCAGACAAACGTCCTTTTTTGAAGTCACCATGCTGTCTAAAAATCGTAGACTCATCAAAACATTTGTCTTAGTAAGTTTCTTTCAATAACATAACTGTTACTGGAGCTGTTTCGCCCAAACAACACAAATATTTCATGGCACAACGCATTTCGCATTCTGAATCACTCACCTTCAATTCTGTAGGGGAAATAAAAACAGTTTATTTTAAATAAGCATGATTTTAAGAAAATAAAATCACCAGCTTCGTTTAGAATATTTATAAACATTTAGTTAACATTTTTAAAAAATCGCATGCATTTTAATTTTTTTAGTTTCGTGGTATTGCCACTACGTAAAAAATAACGTAAGTTTTTATAGAACAGCCTTTGTATTACGGGCTTTTTAGTTATATTGTTTTATCGACGTTGTTGTGTAAAGTTTGCATCTGTGTCAATAAGAAAAACCGAGAAGGCGGAGGAGCTGATTTTTTTCAAAATTTGTAAACAAAACTGCAAACAAATAAGTTTCTGTAAATCATATTTTTGTGTATGCCTTTGACACATTTCATTAAGGTGCTTAATAGATGACAAAAATACAAGAGGCAGACCTCTGTATGGCTGTATCTTTCATTTTTTTTTTTTTTTTTTTAGATTTGAAAATATAAAAACTATATTAAATAATTTTATCATCGATTTCCTTGATTCCGTCGTGTTGAGCGGAGTCCCCTAAAATAATAAATATAAGAGAAAATTGTGGACGTCCAGTTCTCTCTGATTGAACATTTTACATGTATTAAAACTTGTTAAAGAATGCAATCAAAGAATATACAAAATAAAAATACGGATCGGAAAGATCGTAGTGAAGATGTATTCTGTTTTAAACCGCTACACTTTTTCCATAAGCTGCGACTTATATCATTTTACTTAGGACCAATTAGTGAATAACTGTTAAACGTACGAAAGCTTGCATAAGATTCAAGAACTGTATTTTTAGAAAAATTAATTTACACTATGACAAATGCTAAAAGTCTTATCATCGAAAAACCAGCATTGGACTTATCTGTCTTCCCACTTTTTATGTTCTTTATAAATAAAAGAACCACTTCACTGACATGCAGCCACAATAAAAGGATTTATCACTCAATTTTTTAACATGTTTGTAACATTGTAATTGATACATTTTCCTTTTCTGTGACATCATCTTCATAATTTCAGCAATCTGCCTGACGATAAAATGATTTTGAATTTTTTATGTTTTATGTATCATGATATTATTTTTAAGAAAATGAATTACTTTTAAACACAACAACTTGCCTCTTGAATTTCTTGGTGCCGTTTACCGTTGGTAAAAATTAAATCATGATTACTTATGTAGCTGAAGAAATATGGCCAAAGGATTTGTTTCTCTATACCAAAATGATTGTCAAAAGAATTCAGGACGTTGCGAGTTACAAAAATGTGCCTGTTAAAGGATAAAGCAAAAAAAAAAAAAATCAAGTTGTTTTTCTTTAACTCTGACGAGTCAACAGACATTCCCGATACCGCCCAACTGCTGCAGTTTATTCAAAAGATTAATATCGAATTTGAAATGATTGAAGAATTAGCGTACACCTGCATGGTAAAACCACAGACGAATATATATTTATGGAAGTCGAGAAAACGATAACTCGTACATTTCACAAAGGATTTGGTTTTATTAACGTCGCACTAGATGCCACACGAGGGCTATTGGCGACGGACCACGTAATTTTGAGCCTCGGTCAAGTGACGAGGACAACACCTGAGCAACACCTGAGGACAACACAGATTAGAGTGCATCAGCCCCGGATACCTGACGGGTTTTTAGTGGCTTCAAGAATCGAAGCGGCGACTCGATGAAAACCGCCAGCCGCGAGTTCGCAGCCATGACCACTAGGCTACCGTGGCCACACAATTTACAATGGAATCTATTAAAACGTATTATTACTGATGGTAATAAAAACATGTGTACAACGAGAAATGGATAAATTGAAAATATGTTTAGGGCTTATAAAAAAGCTAAATGTGCACAAAACCTCTGATAATTCATAGCATTATTCTTCAACAGGAGCTTTGTAAGTAACATCTCAAGTCGTCTTGTATTCACAAACTACATTGGTGTTCAAAACTAAGAGAATTTTCCGATTTGGTCGATGATCTCTAGAACTACAGGACAGATTTTAATGAAATTTGGTTTGTACATAGGGTTGATATAATACAAATAAAATAATCATTCAACAGTTATAATACACACGCATGATCGTGCGTAACACTCATCGGAGTCACAAGGTATGAAACAGCAGTTGCAGAATAGAACAAAAAAAATAGATTCTCTATAGGATTGAAGTATGGAGATCTGGCTGGCCAATACATCCGGTTAATATCCTCACTTTCCAAAAATTCGTCAACCAGCTGAGCTCTATGTGACCTCGCGCTATCATCCATTAAAAGGAAATCAGGACCAACAGGACCCTTGAAAAGGCAGATGTAGGGTTCCAAGACCTCTTCCCTATACCAAACAAGAGTCGTAGTGCCTCTTTCATAGACATGGAGATGTGTGCGGCCATCCAAAATGATAACTGTCCAGACCATCAAGCCTGCGCTACCGTAATGGTCGATTTCTTGGACATTGGAGGACAGGTAGTGGGTCCCTGGTTCTCTCCATATGAAAGTACAGCGAAAATCACTGGTTAGGCCGAACCGGGACTCATCAGTGAAGAGAACGGTCACCAATTGATTCATGGTCCAACCTCCATGATCTATGCACCATTTTAAGCGGACTCTACTGTTTTCAGAACTGAGTGGGACGCAAACAACAGATCTTCTTGCAAACAGCTCTCTCTCAGTCATCTTTGAAACTCGTGTTACTGTGGCTGCATACAATTCATGAGACCTGAGAAGCTGTAGCATCGCAATTATGCCTGGTTGTAATGGACAAATTGTGATGGTCTTAGGTCATTGTGGCTCTTGAACGACCTTGCCCATACTTTCTCTCAAAGAATCCGGTATCCTGAAACTGCTTCCACAAGTTGGACACGACGCTAGGCGTTAAATCGAATTCTCTGCAAATCTGGATTTGTGACTGGACTGCTTCTTGCCTACCATAATTCGCCACCTCATTCTACCATCTAAACCTTAGTAGTTACTCACTTTTACTGCTTGAATTTTAATTTAAGCGATTGCTGCAAAAAAAAAACACACACACACCAAAAAACTCGGCGCTAGCGAAAAAAATGCGGATTTTGGCACGCGTTCTTATAAATCCTATTTTTCGACTAGTTCCACCCCCATACACGTATACACTTATGTATTCTAAGTACAAGATTTGCATCTTTGTTTCGAAACGGTATTTTTACATTTCGTTCAATTCTTTTCATGAAATTCTACAAAATATGCAAATTCTCTTAATTTTGAACACCAGAGTAGTTATGTCAGTAGTTAGCTGATTAAGTTATTCAATGTTCACTAAATATATTAAATATTGCAATATCTATTACGCCTAGTTCATCAAACATGTCAATATCGATGTGTCTAGTATCAAATATGTTAAAAATGTAACTACAGGCAAAGTTAAAAGGTCTAGAAATTTAGTGTTTCAAAAAAGAGCGAATTCTAATGAAATACATGTGTAAAGAGAATTTTCAAGGACAGTTAAGATCAAGCAAATATCAATAGGAAAACCTGAGAAACTATTGCCTCTTAAATCCATCGCGAACTTAACAAAAATTTTCTACTAATGTCTAATCAATAAATATTTCCTGGACAAAAGGAAAATGGTACACGTAATAATGCTCCTTCTGCCTAAACAAGATAAGAAATTCACGCAAAGTCACAGACCGATCAGTCAGCTTTTCTGCACAGCTAAGATCTTTGACAGAATTTTTTTTAAATAGAATTTTAAAAAAAAAATCATTGAAACATTACAAATACATCCCAAAAGAGCACTGTGGTTTCCGAGAGAGTTATTCAAACCTTTACCAAATGTTTAGTTTTCAATATTATACATGAGAATCCATTAATAAATTTTTTATTATTGAAATCTTTCACGATGAAAATCAACACTGGATAAGATGCGACACGGTGGGTTTATTTATAACAGAGGTTCCCTACTGGGGGTATGCAAACGGTCATTAGAGAGCGAGCTAAAAGAAAAAAATAATAGTGCCCAACCCAGCTAAAAAATAACAAAAGAATTAAAAATCTTTTAAAAATACGTCAAAGTTCTTACTGATATTGTCATCTGTAATATTGACTTCTCTATCAATAAAATCTTCAATGAAAGAGGGGTTGCATCCGCTGGAAGGGTAGACTTGTCTTCCCACACGAGCTACATAAGAAAAGTTAGGGGTTGTGTCCGCTGGGAAATCAAAACCTACATGAAAATAAATTCCGAAAAAATGAAACGCATTAATTTTTCAAAACATCGAAATTCATTATAGTCATTTACAAATATCCCACTAATTTTTCTTTTATTCCAATCTTTTTATTAATTTTTTTGTTTACTTCAAAAACAGTAACTCTTCGAGGAAACAATAGACCATTTAATTTAATGTCGCGTACTTTTTTGGAGAAGTTTTTGAAATCTAACTGATCGAGGGAAGGGGGTTGCTTTGAGCAGAGGTCTTCAACCTTGATTCTGCGGAACGCTAGGGTTCCCTGGAACTTTCACAGGGATTCAGCAAGAAATCATAATATGCTTAATCAAAGCGCCAAAATTTCAATAAAATTTTATTTTTTTATAAAAAATAGAATTCTTAGAGGCAGTTTGCTTGTAAAAATAAATATAAATAAATATTTTATTGATAAAATAAAATCTTAAATTTCGTAAAAATCGCGTGCTTCAAATACATTAATCGAGACGCATTACGTCACATATTAGTCGCTATTCTTTGACTTAGGGTGAAGAATCGCCCACTTATTTCACTATTTTCAAGGTATTAAGTAAAATTGACGCCACTCTCTTAAAATAGAAATTCTGGGTATATTGCATTTTGAAAGATAATATTTGATGCTTTCCTAATTTGTATGATAATTTAGTAGACGGTAATGCTAATCCCGATAACAATGTAAAAATTAGCTTGGTTCAACATCAGATCTGTAAAAAACATTTCTTGATTATTTCCCTATTCAAAAAGAAACATTATCTTGGATCCAAAATCCTTCTCAAGACTTAAGATATCTCCGAACTCTTAATAAAAGAAAAAGAACAACAAATTGATAGATCGACCGACACTCAATTGAAACTAAATTTTAATCAAGTTGATATCATGCACTTTTGGATTGACGTTAGAAAAGAATATCTTGAAATTGCCCAAAGAGTTGTGAAACATCTAACGTCAATTGTTTCAATCTACGTAAGCGAAAAATCTTTCTCTTAGTACGCTGCTACAAAAACAAAATACAGAAACAGACTGGATGCTGAAGATGACATTAGGTTCATTGCAGATTTCAACAATTATTCCATGCGTAAAAATACTTTGCAATAAAAAACAATCAGAACCAAGTCAATATTTTTTTTTCTTTTTATTAATATATTATGATTTAAATTATTGTTGCTACAGTTTATTATTCAAAGAATATATTTTAGAAAAAAAAAGAAAAAAAAAAAATAGCTACCATACCATTCATTATCTTATTTAGACGTTTCTATTGTAATAAAATAGGGATGCAATAATAATTTTATAAATTTGAGTAGAATAAAGCTTTGATATCTTTTTTTTCTCTCTTGGATCAAGGGATTCCTTCAAGAAAATGGTAAGCTCAAAGGGTTCCCCAAGATTTAAAAAGGTTGAATACCACTGGCCTAGAGGATTCGAGTTCGGAGGTACGCGGAAAGGAACAGAGCCAGTTAGGGATAAACGAGAAAAGAAAGGTCAGAAATCACTGGCCTACAAGTTCATCAAATTAAAATTCCTTGTTTGCATAATTAAAACCATAAATGGTGTTCTAAAAAATAGAGCTTTTGTAATCAGAATAAATAATATATTATTACAAGGTAACGGTTTTCTTAAAAAATAAGAGCTTTTAAAATCAGAATAAATAACATAGATATGTTATTACAGGGTAATGTCCTCAGCGTTTATCTCAACAATTTCTACAAAAACATGATTTTCTTCACAACCAATATGATAACACTTGTTTGTTTGCTAACATGACAATTATTGAGCAGGATGCGACCAGTCGGCCCCAGAAGAATAATGAAAGCGCACAAGAGGACTTTAAGCTCTATTAATCAGAACCAATTTTTAAATATAATTTTAAGTGAAGAGTAAATTTTAGCCTCCTAAGAAAGAATGACTTAGTAAATGAAACGGCATAGTGAAATAAATTTAAATTCAATGGGACGAAGTTTGCAGTTCATATATTAGAATCATACAGAAATATTACCAATAAATTCAAACATCCATGAAACAAATGTAATGATTTTCGATTTGATAATTCATTGTATAACTCAAAAATAAGTATAAAAAAGGAAACCAAACACACACCGATTAAATATTCTTAGCGAAAGTTATGCAAAGAACAGATTTAGCCGTTAAAGGTGCTCTTTAAAAATAATTAATAAATTATTTATTTAAATATTAAAATTAAAGCAAAAGATAAATTATTAAATTGAATACAGGTACATTTTAAGCTTAAGGCTCCCGTCTACCCGCCATTTTGATTTCATGGACGTAATGTTAATCCTATGGAATTACGACTTTAATTCTCACATCTTTACTATTCTACCTATTTGAATATAATAAAATGCATCTGAAAGAGCAAAAAATAATGAATGCTTCTGTGGAATTACTTTTTTCCTCCGATTTTTAAAAATATTTTTTAAAGACCAGAAAGCAAGTAAACGAATCATTAAAATAGGGATAAAAATATTTTTGAAAATCGGAGGAAAAAAGCAATTCCACAGAAGCATTGCTCTTTATTGCATTCAAATAGGTCGAATAGTAAAGATGTGAGAATTAAAGTCGTAATTCCATAGGATTAACATTAAGTCCGCGAATTCAAAATGGGGAGCCTTAAAGGGTAATTATTGCAGCTGTAAAATGAATTCATTTTTGCTTTATTTCAAACCAAAAAAAAAAATATATATATACGAGATATTTGCTGCGACGAATTTTTGCAAATAAAGTTCATTACTGGTGAAAGCAGGCATCAAACATGTGTGTAAAATTTTTTCGATAAAAACGTTTGACATATTTTTGAAAATAGAGTTCCTTACTGGGGAAAGCAGATATCAAATATATACGCAAAATTTTTTATGATAGCATTTTGAAAAATGTTCGGGTGACCAATTTGTCGTTGACTAAAACAATAGCGCGGAGAAACGATAAGGAGAAAAAATATGCAGCATAGAATAAAAACGTATGAAAAAATAAACTACAATATTGTTTACAATTGATAAAACACAAAATCAAGATAAACGTTATCATGTCCTTTTCATTAACATAATTTATTACCTTAATACCAAATTTCATGAAAATTCATTCAACCGCGATTGAGCAACAAATATCCGGATATAATAATGTACTAAATTTATGTTCACCAATTCCTAGAATAAAATCCATTTATTCACTTAGACGCGAGGGAGAGGCACTAAATATCAGAGAGACGATTACATATAGAAAATGCACAAAGCCAAAAACATAGTTTCGCCGTCCTTGGCACATCGGGAAGAGAGAGAAATTTTCCTTGTACCGAATTTGTATGGAGGGATTTCATTAGGTCATGCGATCATCCCATGGTGTTGGATGAAGGGATTCTGAGAAACTTTGACTGAAATCGAACCGTCAAGTAGGCATTATCCCTTCAGATCCATGATCGTGAGAAATGTAGATTCAGTAGATTTTTTAAGCGCATGATCGCATACATTAAAGGATAATTTGGAATCGTATCAGAAAATAAAAATAAACTCTTTACTTTTGAGTTAAGAGAGTGAAAAAAATTATGAAATTAAATTATCTTTTAAGAAATTAGAATATGAATATTAAAAATAATTATGAATAAATTTCATAATTCATTTAAGAAATTCACATCGATTGGTGCGAGGCTTGAGTTGTGATGGTTGATCAAACATCGTACGTTTTTATCGCGAGGTGCGAAAAATAAATTACATATTTAAATGTAAGAGGAAGACGCGTGTTTTTAATTTAGTATATTATTGAGCTTTATTACATAATTAGAAATATACCTACTATCGAGACAAAACATGACTTCAGTAATATTTTGTAAAAATTGTCTGCTTTTCAAAAATTTAATAAGAACACTAATGTATCCATAATAACATCGATTGCTGAATGTATAATTTAACTGCATATATTTACTTTGCATTATCTGTTACAATATCATTATTGCTTCTTGTATTCCTTACCATTCCAATTTGCATAATGCAATAATGGATAAATTAATTATTATTTTCATGTACGAAATTTGTTTCAAGGTCTCTCAAGTTTGCTTTGTACCGGGCCCCGCTTTTGTTCTGGCTGACTCGGTAGGTACGTATTTCAGTAACACCATTAAAAGCATACAGAATTATCTTGTTATCCTCGAAGAAAGACCTTCAAATTGGAGGATATCTATCAAGAAAGACGTCACAAAAGATTTCATCTAGAAGATTTAGGCTTACTCAGCGTCCAAAAAATTTAATTCTTTTAGAAATCGAAACTGAATGGGTTTTGGTAGTTCTTCATCCGACTCTTAATTCACCAGATGTTAAATTCTTATCAGATAAGTTTTCAAATAAAATCCATCAAAGTTTTTCGCTAATTCGACAGAATTCCCCACTTTTATTAAACAAAAAGATCATTCTCTTTTAAGTAAGTGTTTTGACCAAATTTAACATTCGCTCTACTCGTTAGGGGAGATGCAAACTTAGCTCATATAAAAAAAAAAAGATGCAATTACTTCAAAACTTCTTAAAATACTAACTAATGTTGCCTAATATGTTAGAAATAGAGCAATCTACTACTAACTTAAAACAGAATCAATAGAAACACATATTACAAATCTCCTTCGGAAGGCTTTTCGTTATTTACATAAAAGGACGAAACCTCTATAATTGGAGGGAAAAGTATATTCACAAAGATTCTCCCAAAGATCAAATACAAAAAAGAACGACAAAATGGTAGCTGCTTCAGAAGCTTGCATGAAATTTAGTTTCTTTTTCATTACTCACCTCAAAAAGCTTCTGAATTTACAGGCTCCGTGTTCGTCTTTTCTGCTTTACATGCAGCAACATTTTCACTCTTTTTCTTCTTCCCTCATCTACATGTTTTGCTTTCCTCTCACACTTTATTACGCTTTCCCTTTCACTGGTTCCTAAACGATCACATTGCGCGTCAGTATACATCAGTAGTCTCCAGACTGCGTTCCAGGAACCCCAGGTTCGACAGTCAAACCTCGAGGTTCCGCGGGTCAAAATTAAAAATCGAAAAGAACATTATAAAACACTTACATTAGTTGACTGATGTTTAATAGTAAAAATATATAAATATACATTTAGTAATATTTGAAAATTAATCAGAAGCTTCTTGTATGGGTTGCCGACGTACATAATTTAAACAGAGACGTAAGCACGCAATAATTCCCAATTTTCAACTGTTCAGTCGATGTGTATACAAAATAAGACTCACGTTCGCAGCAGGATTTGTATGATCTTAATTAACTTGTGTGCTCACTGAAAAATCGTTTTTAACGTATGTGGTAGCAAAAACAAAATACAGAAATAAATGCAGAAAATGAAATTACATCAATAGAGCTAAATTTCGACAGTTTAAGTAAAGAAAATACAAGCACACCCTTGTCGCACCCCACCCACCAAAAAAATGCAAGGGTAGGTGACATCTGGAGCAGGAGTTAAATGTTATTAATGAATAAAATATATTATTATTAATGAATAAATTATATTAGTTTCATACTAAAGCTTTTTTAATAAAAATATAAAACACTTTTCTTTAATTGTTTTTACATAAAACACCTGTAACATATTTACGTACTTCAAATGATATTTTGTGTTATATTTTTATAAGGATGTGTGTGTGTGTGTGGAATGGGATTTCTCGAAAAAGTTTCAGAGTTCTGATAGTTCCGTGAGTCGATAAAGTTTGAAGACTACTGGTCAATCAATGGCGATCTATTATGATCTAGTTTTAGTTTTAGTGGTGATCGGTATGATTTGTTGCATGTCTATTGCGGATATTTACCTTGACTGCAACAATGCCTCGATGATGCTTTAATAATCATTAACTTAAAAAGAAACAGCTATGGATTGTGGTTATTTAATTCCATCTCATAATCATATTGTCCTGGGGTCTCAATTGCAACGAATACCAGAAATAATATTTGTAATAATTATACAGCAGGGAAATAAAAACAATGCTTTAAATTGATAGCTAAGTTTTAAGTGCATAAATTATTTATTCACTTAACAAGTCAAAACTACTTCTCCTCCTCATTAAATGTGCAACAATTTTATCTTATTTATTTTTACATAATATAATTAGCAATACTTATGTGATGTATGTTAAATACTTTCAAAAGCGAGAAAAATAAATGTTTCCATCCCTGTTTTTTTTTTTTTTTTTTTAATTCTTATATTACATAAAAGTACGATTTTGAATCAGAGAATAATATAATAGTATTAACTTTTGTTTGTCTGTGTATAAACACAGAAGTAAAAAAAAATTCACAATTATATGCGAATCAACTTCATATTGTCATCCGTTTTCGACGTGCAAAGGCCTCTCGGACGTGAATCAAGTTTTTACATAAATATCATTTAACGTGTTTTTGAAGAAATATTTGCATTTTTCAAATCATTCAGAAAGTTTAATACTTCTAGAAAAACATCCGTTTAAAATATTTCACTTCCAACAGCACTAGATTACATAATTATAGCTTTATATCAAATCTATGTCAACGTACCTGATTTTAAACGCTTTAAAAAATTAGAGCTAATATCTTAACCATTAGTATTAACATAAGTACTATTCATTTATAACTTTTATAGATATATTAATAACATTTAAATTTAAGCATTTAAAGAACAGAATTTAGATTAATACCTTTTCTTTTCAATTCTGCAAAACATGTTTCATAATTAAAATGTCAGTATAAGTCATGACCGCTGGCAATGGAAATATCTAAAACTCCATAGGATTCAAAAACATTAAGATTTGAAAACATGCTTTTAAATCTTTATGTATATAAAAGGTGTGGCTATTAAATAACAAAACTGACGCTGTAAAACGTTTTATTTTGATGTCATACATATTTATTAGTTATCATCTACAATATACACCCTTCCTCTACAAACCATTTGAATTCAGGTCTTAATTAAGAATTACAAAAAATAAATACAGTACTACCTCTATACGGCACTAAACAGTCAAAGCTTGCTGCGAAGAATTATACCTTCGATTTCAATGAAATAATGTAGGCTAACAATAATAATATTGTCACTTTATTTAGTTTCAGTTTTTTCGTGCGAAGACAATATTCGTATCCCGAAGTCTAAATATAATCGGATTCTCGCAATTATATTTAGACAAAATTAAAAAGGAAAATTTGTGTCCTTAACAAAATTAATTTTGACGGAATATTCAAATGATTATTTTTCCCTTCCAAAAAATAATCTATTAATTTCCCATGAAATGTAATTACATAAGAATATGGATTCCAAAAAAAAAAAAAAAAAAACGTATCATACATAAATTACATTTTAAAAGTTCACGGTTTAAAAAATAATTTAAGCTGTACTTCCCTAGAACAATTAATAAATTTTAAAGACATTCATATAAATACACACAGATATATATATATATATAGATAGATGTTTCTTATATACTTTTCAAATATTCATAAGAATTTCAGTATATTTATAGACGAAGATGAGAATATTTTTATACAGCTATGATACAAGATAAGTAAAAAACGCAAAAAGTGTAAAACAATAAAAGTCTTTCAATAAAATCAGACACTACCTCCCAAAAAAATTAATTATTGAATTAAAATTTTTAAAAAAATAAAGAACGTTGCTTCTTCAATGGGTAATTTATTACGAAATTTGAAAATAATTCAAAATTAGTCTTTATCATTAGTTTAGTAATTTGTAAACTAAAACCTAAAAATACAAAAATTTCTTAAGTATAAATGTTTTTCACCTTTTGTTGCAATATTTTCCATACATTGTGAAAAACAGCTAAAATAAACTGTCTTCCAAAATGCAGACGATAATTCTCTCTCTAAAGTTTTTTTTTTCCAGCCATATGTTTAACATTTATTTGAATAAAATAGATTTTTTTTTGTCATAATATTTTATATCTCTCTAAACCTTTGTCCAATTGCCTTAGAGGAAAAAATTGGTATTATTTTTCATTTCGATAAGATAAGAATTAATTGATGCTTACGTTATGCTGTTTAGAACTACTGAAAAAAAATTCAAAAAATAATATTTTTTTACATTTGAAGAGATTTAAAGGTAATTTCAAACCTTGTTTTAATCTATCGTTTTCAGTGAATCTATTTTTCTATTCAAAATTTGAATATTTTATTTTACGAATCATTTAATAATTGTTCCTCCTAAATAATAATTAAGAAGCAGATAAAGATAGTTCGTAGATAACAATATTCAAATAAAAAAAACAACTAGGCTCCACTTTTATAAACTAACTCTAGTTTACACTAATTGAACAATCTGATTAAGAATTTTCATGTCATTTTAAATACCGAAATCAGGTTACATTTTTTCAGGAGAAAAAATACTAATAAAAAATGTTAATAAAAGTTCCGAAATCTTGAAGAAATATTTCGAAACGTTTATAAATCATGCAAAAAAATTCTGGCAATATTTATCTATCCGTATCAGAAAACTAGATATACTTTTGCTAAAATAATAAATTTTTACTCCTATGCTATTGATAGCATAATCAAATAGCAAGACACACACGTAAACAAAAGCACCTAACCTCCACACGGGGTGATAAACTGTTATATGTTCAAGCTTCGCGCATGCTCAAAATTCCCACAAGATATTTAATCATAAATAGCTGTTTAAATTTTTATTATTTTACATTTTTTTACGTTTTAAATTTATTTATTTCCATACAAGCTAGATTTGAGAAGTTATATTTCAGCATTTTTTATGAATTAAATGCATCATATTCTGAACTATTTGTCAGTAGATTGTTTTTCCATGCTTATTGATTGATTGTTTTGTTCCATGTCGCATTGAGAAGTAACACTACGGACCTCGTAATTTTGACCTTGGTCAAGTGACGAGGACAATACCCGAGCTGGCACCTCTCTCTCCGAACTTACACACCAAGCCAACGGAATGATTTTGAGTCTCGACAGATTTAATGTGCATCAGCCCCTGCTAACGGCGAGTCTTTTATGATATCGGAGTTCGAGCTCACCACTCAACGAAAACCACCGGTCGTGGGTCCGCGACCAAGGCCACTAGGCCCCCTACCGTGGCCATTTATACACACTGTAAATAACCCTTATGCCAGTGAACTGACAGTACAATAATTTTAAATCCTCCATTGATACATGAAAAAATCAATTAAAATTATTTAAAAAGATTAAAATATATTATTCTATAAGCATTAGTACATATTGGTGAAATCACAAAACTATAAAAAATATTTAAGCTATTTTATACTGTTAAAAATCTTTTTCAAACTGGATTCGTTTCTGTCATTAAAAGCAAATAAATATTAAGAAAGAGATAAAAGAGTAATACAGAGGCTTCACATGACAAAATTAATAAACATACATCATTAAAAAATAATTTTAAGTACCTTTATCATGGTCGAGGTATCCTTGCAAGCAGCTGCGGAAACAAATTTAACCATAGTCACTAAATTAGCCGCTTGTATTCCGTTTTGCACTTGATTAGTCATTTTCCCCAACAAATTGTTTCCTATGTATGACCATTCAAAATACTGTTCGCTGACACATTCTCCAAGCGTTCCATAATTCCCGACACGCAATTCATGGATCAAAGCAATGAATGTCTCTTTCCATTTTGGCATGCAGTCTATGACAGTTGCAGACACTTGAAATAATCCAAAAATTTCGGTCAAAACGGCGAGAACACCAATAATATCACTACCTGGCCCTCCACCTAAGCTGCAAATCTTAATGCTTCCGAAATTAATTATAAAATCTGCGAAAAGCTCTGGATTTTGATAAATAGCTCTTTTCATCATATCGGCAACTAGCGCAGTATGTAGCGGTGCGTATTTGTGTAGATATGCGCATCGATGAGCAGGGTCGTTGTAATTAGCCACATCCAAGATTCCAGATGACAAGCTGCCTGGTTCAGGTTTGTATACCTCTTTCATATTCTGAATTCCTGCTCGAATATCAGCAGAATTCACATCATAATACCGAACGTGTTCCTGAAGAACTGTCGAAAATAGCCGAGATATAACTGCCGAGTCACACATTGTGCCGAAAGAAAAATTTATTAACTAATAATTTTTAAATTAAATAGATTTCTTTTTATCTAATATATATCTGACATTTTCTCCACTAAAAAAAATTTATAACTCCATTACTAACTAAGCGCTCGTTCCACGCAGATATACAACAAAACGTTCCGTCTAGATCTGTTTAACCGATATAAGAATTCCAAATGACATTCACTAGCAACCCTAAAGGAAAAAGATCTTTCATTTGACAATTTCGCCAAATGAAAGATTAGGCGATAATTAAAATTCCCTTAACAGTAAAAGTGAACCAGGTGTTTTCATCAAAATATAAAACGTTTCCTTGTGAAACGATTTTGAAAATTGTAAAAAATTATTAGCCTTAAATGGGACTTTTGTTTTTGGCGATGTTAAAACTGGTTGCCTGAACCACTTTTCAATACAAGGTGTGAAATGCACTTGACTTGCTTTCATGCTACGGCAAAAATAAGTATTATTAGCTTAAACTATATTCATTTTAATAATTTTTTGTTTGCTTTAATTTTAATAACTGAAAAGAATATTATTGTCCACTTCTATATTTTATCGTTTGCTTTAATTTTAATATTTAAATGAATTATTTAATTATTATTTTTTAAAAAAGTTGGTACTTTTAGTGGCTATATCTGCTTTTTTAAAACTTTGCATAGAATAATTTTTGAAATTTATTCAATTTATTTTATTGAATGTATTAAAAGGATCTGTTTTTATGTCATAAATTTTTAAATGTTCCAAAGAGTTGTAGTTTTGAGAAAAGGGTGTCAATAAAAGTACGTGGATATAAAATAAAGGATACATGATGTTGGGTTCAAAAGATTGAGACATTAGAATGCATTATAATTAAAATAATTACATTTAGTTTGCATGAGATATATTTATATTGCTAAGATATATTCAATTTAATATTTTATCGTCTGCTTTTATAGTAATACCCGTACAGAATATTATTGTCTACTTATAAAATTAATCGTTTGTTCTTATTTTAATATTTAATTTAATAATTGATTTTTGTTGTAGAATCGTCTGTTTTTATTCTTTTTGCTGTTAACATTGGCAATGTTTCTATACGTAAGAATGTTTTCCTTGTGAAAATAAAAATGCATTTCGAATATGAAGGATGTATTTTCTTTTCTTGATAGTTATTTCATCTGTGGAGCCTGGGGCTCGAAAGTACGCTTATTTTATGCTTATTAATATTCATTTAAATAATTCTACTTTTTTCGAGAACAAAACAAAAAAAAGGGGTTAGCAGATGCTAAAATGAAAAAAAAAATTAGCAAAGCCAGTTTTTATTTTGCATTTCTTTACATAGAATTTGTAGTTGCAATAAATCAGCGACACAAAATAAAAATTTTAATTACTACTAATTATCAATTAATGTTTGGGTATTCTAAACGATTTTAAGTCATTTCTTTGAAAATTTATAACTAATTACGCATTGTTAACATCCTGCTATTATACAGGCCCGTATCAATATTGTACGGACTGTTATTTATAAAATTTACACTACTGTAATTGTATGTTGTAATTGATATTGCTAAATTTTTAACAAAATTTTGTTATAATTTGCTCTAATCAAAATACAGTACTTAATATATTAAATATTAATTTGTTATCGAGCAGCTTATTATTATATTAGATGGAATTAAATTAAAAGTTGACAATTTTTAAAATTTATGCCATCCAAATCATCAGTAAGATATTTTAACTAATATTGATTTGTTTTTTCAGATTTATTATTACTTAAAATAAATCATCAGTTTTTTTGCTATCGATTGATCGAGAAGAAATTAGCAGGAAAAGTGTACAAAATTTAGATGCACAAGCATTTCCAGGACATATTAACTAGCATCTATCCTCTAAAAATCGAGTTTTTTCAATAAGAAGCGATAATAATTGCACACATTTATTGCAGAATTAATTTTCTTTTATTTCTTCTCTCGTAAAGGTTTATATAAATCAATGCTCTGGGGATATAATTGAACAATTCGTGAAAAAACCCAAGCATAATTTTGAAACAAATATAACAAGGAAATTTTTTCAGCAGCGAGAACGCGCCAAATATAACGTTGTGTCTGTTGTCAAAGCAACACTTTCTGCCTCGGAACTGTTCCGAAAACGGGGAATACCCTCTTTTTGTTGAACTTTTTTAAAATTGGCCGATAAGATGACACTAGCGTCTGTTCGCAGCTCTGGGCGACATGCGTCTGGGGACAGGATGATCTTAAGAGAGTAGGGATTTTTTATAATAGGGGAAAAAGGGATTTGGACATAGATCCGGAAAGGAATAACATTTGACATTTCTTGATGCAACAAGACTTCCATCAGTTTTTAAAGAAGTTTAAGGAAAGCACAATATTCTAATTACATGCTTTTTGAATTATTTAGTTTTTAAATTGTATCGTTAGTTTATGAAATTTGTAATAGTTTTCATTTTTATAAATTAAAAAACATTTTTTAACCTTTCCTAAAGTCGGATTGCAGCTTAATTTTTTGGAATGATTGTTTTAATTACCATACGAAATCGGCGAGGGAAAGAAAAAAAGATATACATATAAATTCATTATAAAAAAAAAAAAGAGTATGTATTATAATTTCATTGTTTTTATAAGGGAAAACGGTTTTAAAATAAGTAAAAAGCACTTCATGAAAATTATAGCTATAATTTTTTTACTGCTTAAAAAATAAATTTCATATTTATAATAAAAAAATTTCATATCCTTCCCCTTTTTTTTACATTGCAGTCAGGTTGCATGCGAAATTTAACTTTCCTGCATTTATAATTTTTTTATGAAGGAAACATGCTGTATGCAAGTACTTCTATATGTTGTGCACTAATGATTGTAATATTCATAATGTTGGTTCGAATCCCACAGTGTAATTGGCTTTACATTAAAATGAGATATTTTAAAGGAATCAAATTATCAGTGCTTGCTTGGAAAATCTGGCAAACTGAGATTTGAGTATCTGAAAATACAATGCAACTTTTGATTGTAAAAAAATAAATAAAACTGAATAATTTGTAATTAATATTTTGTATAACTTCCCCACAGCCATTTTTATAAATCAAGTCTTAGACAAGGGTAAATATAATCTATACTTTTTAATTAGTTATTTTACTTTCAATTTTGTATTTACTTTTAAAGTTATGGTAACTTGAAAGGCTTTCATGTATAGTTCATAAAAATGTATTATATATATATATATATATATGTTTGTTCCATTCTATTAACTACTGTTAATTGTGTAATGTAATTGTATAGTTAAAAATCCCATGTACAAAATAAGTTTTTTATTTCAAACAAAACTGAATATATATACACGCATAGAATTAAAAATTCCTCATCCACAATATCAGCACAATTATATGAATACAATGCACTACAAAAATTCACTAACAAACATTCTCTAAAAGACTAAAATTATAAATCATCTAGCCTTATAGAAAACACCAGCTAGTATTTGAATTAAACAAAATCTTTATAATAAAAAAATTATGCTACAAACTTTTTTAACATGTAAAAAATAAATACATTTTTACATTTGACAGTTCTTTGCCAAATACTGACATATATTACACGAGTATTATTTATTTGTGAATATAAATGTGTCATCTTTCAGCATTCTATATTCTCTTCGTTTATATAATTTCTATAGTAATTTTTAAAAATGTATTGCAATTAATGAAATAAAGATAAGTGTAAACGTTGGATGCTATTGGAGCTCTTAGGTCTTTAATCTCCTGTTAAAACGAATTGCTTCGGCCTGTTACTTGCGCAAGAAATTACAAAATTAAGTTCATTTTAAAATGACATTTCTTCTTAACAAAAATTAACACATGTACATAAAAAGTGATTATTAGTAGCAACATATTAAAATAAAGATCATTTTCCTTCCAAGCTTAACCAAGAATCATATTCAAAAACAGAAATGAGTTCACTCAGGAAGCAAATTTTTCACATGTTTAACTGAAAGCATCAGGGTGAACACAATTCATGGCACTATATAAAAAGGTATTGTTCGTTAAAATTAAAGAAGGGATTTAGACAGCCATTCACACATGAGAGAAATAATGACCCTTGAAATGAATGCAAGGTCAAAACGTAAATTAAAGGAAATTAACTAATGTATTTCTGGGGAAAATATACATTGAGATAAGTTAGTTGGTTCTATTTTTCATTACTCTAAAAAACTGGATATTATAAATAATTTTCTCCATCAAGATACTGCTATAAATTATTATGTAATATTTCAGATGTAGAAAAAATTTATAGTTGCACTTCTAAAAATAAAGAAAACATTAAATAACTTCTAAAAGCAATGCATGTCAAATGTTATAAAAAGAAAACATTGTGTAAATTGGATTTGAAACTTATACTAACAAGTTTATTCAGAATTATTTTTATTCACAATTGTTTTCATTCGACTCAATTCCTATTTTTATGTATTTCAGAAGTATAGAAAGCTACATTAACTTAAATTTTTGAAACATTACTTACCTTACTCCTAATTTCACTATAGAAATATGTTTACAATTTGGTAGACCTCTTATAACTTAATATATGCATATAATTTAAGTCAAAAATTACTAAACACAGACTTGTAGCTAATTATGATCATGCAGTTTGAGACAAATAAAAAGCACTCGAAAATACAATAGAAAATTTTTTATTAAGTTTTTTTTAATGCTGACAAAACCATATGAAGATTATTTAAAATATTTGAATTACAATTGTATTTAAGTTAGAAGTAAACACAAACAAGTAAAAATTAATTATTCTTTGCCATAAAATAGAGCAATGTACATCAAAACGTGTACTTAAATTATTTTACAGAAACTGAAATTTTTTATGAATTACTTATTTAAGACTGCTTTTAGTGATACCATCAGAAATTTCTAATGATATTTAAGCTTCTCTACCACATCAAGGTAGCAGCCACAGAGAAGTTACAATTGATAAAGATACAGTTGAACCTCTACAAATGGATATCCTCGGGATAGGGAACAAAATCAACCATTGTTAAAATAAAATGAAGCTTTTGTTTATAAACCATTTGCAATACTTATAATACATTTAACAAGTCTGAACTATGTTTTGATAATTTTAATAGGCAAGCAGGTGATTGGAAACTTATGTTTGTTAGTTAATTCAAGTCAAGTAAGAAATGTTTACTTTTTGCTTCATTCCTTGATGAAAACTTCAGACTTTTAAATTTATGCACATAACCAGCTTATTCTTTAAACAGTTATCCATTCACAAAAGGTCAACTGTATTCTTTTATTTATTTAAATTAACAATTACAAATGCCTTCTTGATTTTCTGGAATTTTATAAAGCATAAGGATCAAAAACAACATACAATGAAAAAGAACAATATATATATTGCATATTAGCCAAAAATATAAATTAAAGAGCCTTTAGATGCCTTCTAGTGGATCAGGAACTTTACATCAAAATTATCTATAACTACCTATAATTAAAAGGAACATTACATGTATTGCACATGAAGCATAACATATATTGCACCATAACTACCTATAATATAAAAAGGAACATTATATATATTGCACTTGTAAACATTACATATATTGCACATGAAGCATAACATATATTGCACCATTACTACCTATAATATAAAAAGGAACATTATATATATTGCACTTGTAAACATTACATATATTGCTCATGAAGCATAACATATATTGCACCATAACTACCTATAATATAAAAAGGAACATTATATATATTGCACTTGTAAACATTACATATATTGCACATGCTAAAAATTTAATACATAAGTATTAGATGGCTTCTATGATAGTTAATCGGGAATTCAATGTTGCACTATGATCTATAACCCACAGCAAAAAAGAAACATATTGTACATATGCAGGAAAACCTAAAAACAAATTAACATTTAAACCAAACTCTTCCATAATTTACAATAACACTTTTCATACTTGTTTGGTTTTTGCTGTCAAAATCAGACTCGATGATATGCTTTGGCACTCTTCTTGTGTTGGTTTCCTAAATGTAGTTGAGGCTTTCTGGGAGGTCTTCTTTTTTGTTGAAACATATCTTTGAGTCTTTATCTTTTTATTTGGGGGCTCCTTATTCAAATTTTTCGGTACAGCTTCTTGATTTGCTTGAGGGAAAAAATGTGGTGAATCCAAAGTATTTTGTAGCAAACTTAAAACGTTATCATATTGCTCTGGTGGTGTTTTGTTTATCAGCTCCGTGCATTTCTTTTGAAATTCTTCCTTGGAAGTTGACTTTCTTGTAGCTGTAGCCCTCAAATTATCCACAAGCGTTGCTTTTTACAAAAATTTTCTATCTTCACAAATAACCATTTCTTCTTCATCTACTTTAGGGGAATGTACAGAAAGTCCTTCGTCTTCTGGAACAGCACTATTAATTTCATTTAAATTTCTGCTACAAATATAATGGATATGTTTGCACATATTCCACTGAATTGCATTATCAATGCATGTACAAGTAAAATTGTGCAAACACTGCTTGCATTCTTTGCACATTAAGGTACATCCTTCGGAGCATGCAACATTTTTTTTCACAATATAAATCTCATTACTTTTTGTAGATGCAACAGACCACTCTTCTTCATTCTTTCGAATGCATAAACTAGTTAATTTTTGGCCAACTTTATGCCTTTTCCTCAGCTGAGCTATTTTCGACGATATTTTGCCTTTCTCCAGACAGATGAGTCGATCAAAAACTCTATCTCTAACAAATTTCATCAAATAAAATAACGCTCTATCAAGCCTTTTCACTTTTTTTCCTTGCAGATACACATATTTAATTGTCCGGTGCATGCTTTCAATGTGCATATTGGTATTTATTCCTAGCCACTTCCTATGACAATATGCCCATGCTTCGGTTCGTTTACAATATACATGTTCGAAATAATTCTTGAATTCTCTAAATTCATCTGTTTCGTTGAAATTTTTCAAAGCTTCTTGTAGCATTATGTAGAAAGCTTCTTCCTCAGTTTCCATTAACAGGCATCGAACAACCTTGTAAGCTTGGATCTGATTTTCTGGTTTTTTAATTAATTTTACAATACTTCTTCTCCAACTTCTGTCCACATGCCATGTACACAAAAGTCTTTTTTCAGGAACGCCAAGAACTGTCCTCCATGAATTAAGAAAAGATTCTGTGTCGTCCGTCATCACAACTTTTGGCGAAATGTTTACATGTTCTTTAATCGCCGCAAATGCTACTGACAAAGCTTTTGAATCTTGCCTATTGCTTAAAATAAAGGCTGCTGGAAACCCCTCTCTCTTATCATCTAAAACTAAAATTGTTGCCAAATCAAAACCATACGCATTCATCCCATGCGTGAAATCCAACATATGGTGTCGTTACCGTAAAAACTTAGCATCTCTCTTTGACAACTGTTCATTATGACAAGCAGAAAATCTTCACTTTTTAATTCAGGGTACAAAACATCATAAATATTCTGGTCCTTAAATAAAATAACCGGAGAATCTTCTCTTCCTTGTAAACTATGGACCCACTTGCCTACACTTAAGACATCGTTAGTATCCATAATACCTTCAGAGCTTATGCTGTATTCAGCTTTTAAATTCAGCATATCCTTCCAGGTTACCAAGTGGATCCTTTCTAATCTATCAATAAACGAATCTCGGATCCCATCCAAGATGATTTCAATTGGAATTTTCTTCTCCAGTTTTCTTGCTAATTCATCTTTTTCTTCTCTTGTTATTTGCATTCTTCCCAAATCTTTTCCATGTCCTAAATGAGTTTTTGTAAATTCCACATATACTTGGTTTTCATTGTCTTCACATACTTTCATCTTTGATGGACAGTTTCTGTTAATCTTGTTACTGCCAGCCATTTTAATAGTTCTCTTTTTATCACCCCTCGCATTATAAAAACCATTGCGATGACAATAAAAGTACGTTGTTTTTTTCATATCGTTAAACTTACTTCTAGTATTCTTTACATACAAGGCAGTTGTTTGTTTTTCAACATCTTCTTTCCAGATCTTGAAAGCTTCATAAGTGTCGAATTTCTTAGTTTCCTTTTCTATAGCAATATTATGTGCCGATTCAACATGGTCCAACAAAGCCTTCATGGAAACTAATTCTTCGCTGCATACATTACATTTCATCTGTCTACATGTACTTACCTTATTTTCTACATTGTGTATTAGTCTTGCATGTCGTCGTAAGTTTGAAGCTGTGGAAAAAGACTTATCGCACAAGAAACAAGTATTAACCATGATTAAATTAAGCAATACAGAGTAACTGATAACAGACAAAATACAAACACTAAATAATGTATATATTGAAAATAAGTTTTAATAATACCAAATACTCATGAATTAACAGAACTTCCTTTTCCACAACTGCAAGTACCTATCGAATTAAATACATTTTAAATTGATTAACGAGGTCAATGATTAGAAATATTAAAATCTAGAAATTTATTAATTTTCACAACATATACAAAAAAAAAAAAAAATTCAGAAAGGAAGAATATAATTTGTAAAAACACTCCCGAGTATTTTTCC
The DNA here is from genome assembly GCA_019974015.1 of Nephila pilipes. Taxonomy (NCBI): domain Eukaryota; kingdom Metazoa; phylum Arthropoda; class Arachnida; order Araneae; family Nephilidae; genus Nephila; species Nephila pilipes. Next base: position 197,382 of record BMAW01032060.1, on the reverse strand, counting down.
TAAAATTTTAATAATGGAAACATCGGAAATAGAAATTACATGATTTTATACTCATTCAATGTTAGAAATTACATGATTTTATACTCATTCAATGTTAAAAATTACATGATTTTATACTCATTCAATGTTAGAAATTACATGATTTTATACTCATTCAATTTTAGAACAATCGTATATCAAAAATCTAACTTAATCGGAAATTCAAGAGAAAATCAGTTATTCTGCTTTTTAAAAAATGATAGAGGAAAATTTTAAGAAAAGTTATTTCTTAGTATTTTTACAATATTTATGTAAAACAATTAACCAGTAATGAAAGAGAAATCACTTACCGCGCTAAAACAATTAACCAGTAATGAAACAGAAACCACTTACCGCGCGGGAAAACGTAGATTGTAAAAACCGCGTACTATATTTTTCCCCTTTTTCTCTCTTGGAAATTTTCCCTGTCCCTCGCGATTCAAGCGCCACCTGGTGATTACGTGTTTTTTTAACATTAAGATCTTCCTTCTCCCAGACGCTTTAGCTCTTACATCCCTATGGGAGACCGAAAACTGGACGAGTCTACTTAAATCGCAGGGATTAGATGAATTTCGCTGAGGTGTTGAGGGGATTACCCGGGATCGGAGATTTTTCCTTTCAGGAACTTTCAATAGTACTGATGACACTTATCGGAAAATGGAAATACTTGGAACTAGGCATTTCCCAAGTTTATAAAGTTAGTTTTCTACATTTTGCCAAAGATAGCAGGATCTGCTATTTATTAATAATATTGATCAGAGCGAAGAGCAGAAAAATATTTTTGAAGCAAGTTTTCAGTATGAATTTTTAAAATGTTAATCTACTCACCAATTAAATCAACATTTCAATTAGACGTACTAATTATGCTTATAATGCCATCGTAAATAGTTATAATGATATTCTAGGTAGTTAATCCCACACAATAATTAAACTAGTTTTATTAATTATAATTTATTAAAGATTAGTTTTATTTATTAATTTACATATTTACTCATAAAAATTATTTAATTTAAATCTATTTATTCATATTTTTATCTTTATGTATGCATGTGTTTTTTTTTTTTAATTTTCGTGTTGTTTCGAAACTCAACCGCTAAAATTTAAGCGCTTATAGAAAACTTCTAAACAAGCAATTTTCGCCCTATAATGTACAGACAGAGAGAAAGTGGTGAACCGCTAGACGGCGCTGCAATGGAAAGCATAAAGCACTCCTTTTCCTGATTACTGTACATCGCCATACCCCCTGAAATCCTTAGTAGAAATGACGATGTGTAAGAAAACTCGTGCTTTCTATTGCATCGTCCAGCGGTTCACCACTTGCTCTCCGCCAATGCATTGTTGGATGAAAATTGCTTGCTCAGATGTTTAAATTTTTGCCCATGAGTTTCGAAACACGCATACATAATATAAAACCATAATCATAACATAAAAACATACCATATTCATAATATAAAATAGTGTGATTACTATGCTATATATATATATATATATATATATATAATGTTTTACGTGTAACTAAACTTATGTAAAACTCATAAATAATTCGCAAAATTACAGGATGTGCGAGTAAAAAAAAATGAAATTTAAAAAGTGTGTAGAGAAAAAATATTTTATAATTCGTTGTGATTTTATGATCATAGTTCAGTAAAGTATTTTCTTATCAAAGAATGAAAGTCATCCGTTCTAGAGGTTGTATGATTTTATATTGAAAATATTAACGTCAATTAATGTTGATTTCTTGAGCAAAAAAGTTTTCAAAAAATTTTCGGGGTATACAAATATATTTCCATTTGCTATACCGATGTGTATCGCCCCACAATAAATTCTCAGAAGCTATTAATTTCAAGAATACCGCATGTGAAAAATGATTATTCAAATAGTTTGTCATATGCTTGATATTGATCGATTCTATCTACCCACGAAGTTGAAAAAGTATCAATGAATATTTCAATAGATTTCGCATTCCTATACCAAGCACGAGCCCCCCCCCCGGGGGGGGGGGGGGGGGGGGGGGGAGTCTGGGCTAATTAATACGTTGTAATCAAGATCCATGATTATTATAACGTGGATCAAGCGAACCGCGAGCTACAGTATTGCGCGAAAAATCAAACAGGATATTTGTTAAAATTGCTGTTTTCCGCTGTCCTTTTTCTGGCCATTCCTTTGTTATTATCAACGCTATTGATACGGAATCCTTCTCTGATTTAATTAATCATTTAAAACTTATGTGTTTTGAGATAGTTAAACAACTTGGCCTAATAATGTGATCGTAAAGTGCAGAGTCGAGGCTCCGATCATAGATGAGATTACAGAATCGAGATTAAGAGCAATGATTGACTCTCTCAAATGAAAAAAGATTAATTTGATGTGCTCAATAAGTTTATTTAACAAATGGTTTAAAATCAACATTTACATAATTGTACGTATCAGGAGGATGATAGGTGGTGTCCTAAACATAGAAGTTTAAAAACTTGTACATAACTTAGAAACTGCAAGTGTTTTGTGTGTGACCTGTGAGTGTGACATGTCTGTGAATGTCTCTGTGTGAGTGTGTGAATGTGCCTAATTCTTTTGTCGAACTGAACTTCTTATTTAAGTGTGTCACCTGAAATAATGTAGGGTAACCGCAAATAGAGAGAAAGCGCCCTTTTTTCCTGAAAAGACAATTCGCTGAGAACATTAAAAGGGCAATAACCCTCTGCGGGTCTTTCATGAGTAAAATCAAAGTACCAAATTAAAATTCCTTTGTTTCATGAAAGTGGGGAACCACGTATCACTATCAACAAACTGATGGAAAGATTCCTATTTTTTTACCCATCCACGTGACTCAGGTAGGTTAGTTCCTTAGCAATTTTTCTGATTGTCTTCCCCTTTCCGAATTCGTTCAATAACGTTGAGTGTTTTCTAATCGTATACGCCTCTTGTTTACGTTTACGCTCTTTTGACATCATTTTTAATTTTATGGAAATCATATATCCTAGAAAAAATCTTTATGACTCTTAAAATTTCACCAATACAATAAGGTTCACCGTGCTACTAATCTCATTGATCGCGATATCTTGAAAATAATCTCTCACAACAACAAAAGAAAGTTATAAGTGAATCCTAACTGGAAAATATTTCACAATGTGAGGTATGGTGGCTCATATATAGCTAAAATAGAACGAAAAACAAGTATGAATGTCCGCTCTTAATAGGAAATCTTGACGTCATCTGCATAAAATATTAATCGAGGGAGCCATAGTAAAAGTGCGTGTGATGCAGACTCGCGTCTCACTGAACCACGTGTTCATGGAGTCATACTGCCTGTTAAAATTGCTTCACTTCGTTTGCTCAGTGTAAAGTAATATACTAATATAACATAATATGAGTCGATTCTAAAATCACCAACAGTAAATTTTAAAATGGCTGTTGTGCTTCATTAAGGGATGATTTCTGAATGTTTAAATTATAAAACTGGGCCCTTTTGAAACAAAAGTTCTCCTTTTATGACATCCTTTCATTTTAAAATTGCAACACTTTTAACTCTAATTTGCTGTATAGCGTGACATATATTAAATGTATAAAACCTTTTTTTTAAAAGATCTTTTGTGTGCAATTTTTAATAGGTAAGACTTTTATTTTATTTTATTTATTTTATTGCTATTATTATTTTGTTTTCCTGCGAGTTCTAAAGAGATTCTTTTTTCGCGGCATAAATATAAGGTGAGAGAGAGAGAAAATATAATTTTCATGTTTCTGATTGTCCACGCAATCAATGCATATTGCTTAGGACAAATTTTATTTAGAATGATTATTAAATCTTAAAGCAATTTCTATATAGTTTCGTTTTTCCAACACCTCTTATTATTTTGCATTTTGTATGAGTTAAGTACATATATTTTCATCAATATTTCACCCACTTCCCGGTAAGCTAGAGCCTTGAAATTTTGGACACAATCTCAGTTGCAATGACAATACAAATTACTGAATTACAAAACTACAAAAAAAAAAATTGTTTTTAATTTTGCGAATTTTTTTTTTTTTTTTTTTTTGAAAATGAAGACCAAAAAGTAGAAATAATGTGCACGAAAAAATAATAAGAAATAAGGAATACATCTATATGGCAAAAGAGGGAGGGAAAGAACTTAAGTTTAAAAAAAAATATTTTTTTCTTCGGTCTGTAAAAATCAAAGAAATGTACTGAAAAGGAAAGACTGTCATCAGCATAATTGTAAAACAAAAAAGGGAGGGGGGGGGGGAATTTTTTAATACAGTTGAAATTTTTTGACTGAAAACTGAAGTTTGAGCGCTGTAATTGTCTAACTTATGATCGCTCACAACATTTTTGTATGTATTATTAATAATTAAAAATAATTATAGAGGTATGTGTTATATGAGTACCAGTACGCCAGTCGTTTAAAATACTTTTAAACTTTATTTCAATGCTAGGTAATTGTATAATACGAGATTAGTGTTTCTGTATGTATGCGTTTATGTTATTATCAGAGGCCTGAAGTTTAAATTTTTAAAGCGAATGCATGAATCGATTCAATCACGCACGCAAATGCGGTCGAAAGTATAATGCCTGAAACTTTAACAAAGAGCTTACATGCAGGAAACTAACACAGAATGAAACATTTGGTTTTTTCAAGGTTAGAATCAGGAAAATGTATTGATATTAGACCGGCGCCGTCTGGTTTTAGTTTAAGAACCCTGTAATAATGATAGTAAATAATAATTACAAAACTGTTAAAAAGATTACTAGTGAGAAGTTTTCACAATATAATACGTCCGGAAAACATTTTCTTTATAACCTTGTTTAATATTATCTGTATGATAATTTATAAGGTTGTTCTTATTTTTTTTTTTTTTTAATTGTATAAGAACCTGAAAAATGCAAAAATATGTTCCTCGTATTTTTATTTCTAAATTTAAATTCCTTTTATTTTTTTTTAAAAAAATTTAAATTATTAACTGTTTTTTTTTTTTTTTTTTTTTTTTTAGAATTATTTCAACAAGTACGATTTCGAAGATTTCACACACCGATAATGTAAAGAGCGAGAATATCTTTTCACATTATTATAAATTTTTATATTCATTGTAGAGAAAATCCATAATCATTGTAGAGTTAATAATCATTGTAGAATTATTTAATAGAGAGGAAGAGAGACATGAATCTTTCTGAAATGCATTTATAATATATGTGAAATAATACGAAACAAAAATTTATCAAATTTTGAGTTTTGCAATGACTAGATAAAATATCACTAATTTCTAATAAAAAAAAATTCTACAATTGATTTCATAGTTAAAATTTGAATCTCTTTCCTCTCGTAACATTTTTCTAATTGTAATTCTGTTAATTGTTCTTTATTTCCTTTTGTACGATCAAGTGGCCGCGGTAGCCTAGTGGTCATGGTTTCGGATTCGTGACTGGCGGTTTTCGTTCAGTTGCGGGTTCTTTCCGATCCTTGGCTGCCAAAGACCCGCCGTGTAGCCGGGGCTGATGCACGTTAAACCTGTCGGGGCCTAAAGTACTCCAGTTGGCGTAGTGTGGAAGTTAGGAGAGGGGGGCAGCTCAGCTGTCGTCCTCGTCACTTGACCGAGGTTCAAAATTACGAGGTCCGTCGCCAATAGCCCTCGTGTTGCTTCTAGTGCGACGTTAATAAAAACTAAACTAAATTTGTACGATTAAGTTCTCTCCACTTCTCACCGCTTCATGCCTTTAATTTTCGATCCTAGAAAATCAGGAATTTCATATTTCATAAGCAGAGGTAGTCAAACTATCCACATTATACCAATTTTATTTCCCTAATTTTTTTTTAAAAGTCATAAGCACTTCGTAAAAAGATTGCTCATATATTTCATAATCCATTTACATATTTCGTTCATTCTCTTCTTAAATTTGAGAAAAATGAACACCTTTATTTTCTTTGTTTCCTTTCTTTCCTCGTTTTTTTTTTTTTTTTTGAAACTCTGCTCCTGAGCAATATTTTTCTATTTATTCAGTAATTAATGTTTTGCATCATAGACGCTAATTCATAAACACTCATCGTCTCAAAAAAAAATCGCCCAGAAGGAAGCAACTTACACAAATGCAAATTAAGGCATTGTTTTGTCTCTGTCGGATATGCAAATAATTAAAGTGTCAACCGTATAGACGCCAATGAACATGTGACTTACTGCACCACTAAGGACCCGTTAAAAAGGTTCTTCCAAAGTGCGTAATTTTTATTCCAATTAGTGCATTTGGGTTCAATTTATCGCTTTGAAGTTTAGAATGCCTTAGACCAGAGGTCTTCAAACTGGGTTCCCTGGAACTTTGACATTGGTTCCGCAAGGGATCACTATTTGCCTAATCAAAGCGCCAAAATATTAGATAGTTTGCTTGTAAAAATAAATATAAATAAATATTTTATGGATAAAATAAAATCACGTGCTTCAAATACATTAATCGAGACGCATTAGGTCACATATTGGCCTCCGTTCATTGGCTATGGTCAGGGGTAATCAATACTTTGATTAACCCTTTGAGCTTAGCGCGTTTTCTTTTATGCTTTTTCGAGAGTCTTAAAGCGACCAAACATGTACTTCCATATGGCCGTGAACTCGTTGAAAACATTTCATTTAGACGTATTCGTTTTAGATGTATTTTTTCCAAATATCCCTCCCCCCCCCTTTAAAGGTTTAATATCGTGATAGATAATTGGGGAGGGTCGTGGCGACACAATGAGCATTGACAGAAAATTTTAAGGTTCAGTAGGGAACCCCTCAGGGTTGAGGCATTTTCCATTGAGACATTCGTTCAAAAGGGTTGAGGGTATATGTACGGATGTACAATTATAAGTGCGAATTTGTTATAATTTAAAATATTGTTAGAATATATTTTAGAAGAAAAAAATCTCACTAGCTACCTTACCATTCATTATCTTACTAAAAATTTTTTTTTTTGCGATAAAATAAAATTACAATAGTTATTTTGTAAATTTGAGTAGGATTAAAGCTTTGATATCCAATTTCACCCCCCCCCTGTTCTTTGATCAAGGGGTTCCTTCCAGAAAACGGTAGGCTCAAAGAGTTCCCCAAATTTTAAAAGGTTCAATACCTCTAGACAAGAAACGACTTCCTATTTAATGGTTGGACGCCTTTGTGAAGTGTCGCATCTTAGGACTACACGAAGGCGGATGGTCATTCCGTTGGATTGTGCGTCATATCGGCCATGCAGATGTTACAATTTCGAAAGTTGGCGTAATTGGGTACAAGGAATATATCTCTTACAATAAGTAGGCTAATGGAAAACTGCACATACTACAATAAAGGAAGATCGAACAATTGTCTGGCAAGCGCCACCACAACAATTCCAGATATTATGTGAACATTGATGTCCTCTCTGCGTCTTCCTATAAGTGCCAGTGCCATTATCATATGGCTGCATGTTTCTGGATTGCTTGCATGGAGACCATTACGGATATTGTCTTGATATCACAGCAACGTCACCAGAGACTGCAAAAGTGCCTCGAAAGAGCAGTTTAGAGCCATACAGAATGGCAGCAGGTAATCTTTAATGATGAGTTTCATTTTTGTCTTCGTGGAGTTGATAACTGCACCCATGAGAGGGCGAAACACTGTCAGCACTACGATGGATGATTTATTGTCACTTATCACATATTCAGACTGCAGGGTGTTGTGGTATGGGAGGCAATTTCCTGTAAAGCCTATCATCATTAGTCTTCATCAGAACCACTTTGACAACTCAACAGAATGTCAATGAGGTATTCCGACCTGTGGCCATTCCTTTTGTGAACTCCCATTACAGATCTCTATTTCAAAAAGACAATCCTCTTCATCATACCGCTGCCATCTCAAGAGTTGCCTCACATCCAAACACAATGTATGAAGAACAGCATCCCACCAGACTTGTCTCCCATAATAAACTCATGAGATGCAGTTAAGACTTCACCGCTATCTTAAAATTTGCAAGATCTACATGCCAAAGTTCAATTGGCACAGAATTAGTTGAATCAAACACCGTTTAGGAATAATCGCTGGCACAACATTCTATTGAAAGCTGTAATGCTTTTGTATTTTGACCGATACAATTTTGACATACTCACGCTCAGTTTTCAATCATTTCTTGTTGTTAGTGAGAACTAATTTTCTTTTAAGTATATTATTTCAATCTGACAATTCCTTCCAGGTGCATTTTTTTATGGTGAGTGTATTATCTTTTTTGATACACCATAAACATTGTCAATTTATAAACAACTCCTGATTAGGATTTCCAATTAAAGTGCATAAGTTTTCTGCATTTTTTTTTACTTTCTTGTCTGTACTTTTTTTAGATCGTTTTGTTGAACCTCGACTTTTTTTTTAAATTCAGTAATTTTAAAGGTTTTTAAATTTTATTTTTTAAACCATTTCGAATCAATTTTTATTTGCTTGTTGATGCTTCTCATTCGAGAATCTAGAAGCAGCATTTTTCTTCTGCTAAGTCGCTTGCTACTTCCAGAGCAAAATTATGATGCTCTATTTATACATTTATTCATTCCCACATTAACTTTTAATACTTTTAAAAGTTTATGCGATTGCTCATAATTTTAAAATTTATATTAAATTTTATGAAATATATTTTTAGTTATGTAATTTTACAATTCTGTATAAATTTAAAATCAAAATCTAGGATGAGGAGATATAGGTCGTAAAGATATGGGAACTCCTTAAAACTAAGCATTTTCACGATCGATGTTCTTTGTGTTCAACAGTTTCATCTGTTACAATGCAGAAAACCAATAAAGTTACGCAAGACTGCTAATAAGTAATTCAAAATGATTTACATAAAATGTTTCATTCAGATCATTTTAATGCATATTGAAGTAATTTTTTCGAATTCCTCAGAACATCTCAAGGCTTATTCTTAATAATAATAAATTTAAATTATTGATGTCCTTTCACTTGTTCTAATTTATTATTCTTCGTATATTATTGTCACTTTCAGAGATTCTTCAGAAGGCTATTGTCTAGTAGGTCGCAGGCTCTATCCAGTGGATCAGGCCACGGCAACCTGTGACCCATTTCTAAATTTTAAGTAACCTTTTTAAGTTCCAAAAATAAAGTATAATATATAAAAATAAATTATAAAACATAATTTGAAATGAACACTTGAAGCATACATAAGATAATAATCTGAACATAAATAATATTTATATCATTATTGTTTGATTGCAAAGTAAGTAAGAACGTGCATTTTTATTTTTAGAAATAAAATTGAAACATAATTTTAAGCAGAAATCGAGAAGTTTGGCAACGCCGTTCCACAATTCTAAAAGATTATGGCGAAAATTAAAATAATAAATCAGAAAAGCCTTACCTTTTCTTAATATTTCCTTGTTGGGTATCATTTCCTACTGGGTTTTCATCTCTACCAAAAAATTGGCCATTTTGTTTCGCATTTGATTCAACTTATAAATATGAGCAGATATTTTCCCACATGAAATTTATTTTATGTAAAAGCAGTACTATTCGGTTGCTTGCATTCATCTTAAGACGACTAACTGTAAGCCAGACTTGATTAAATTGATGTCACAAGCTCAGCTTCAGGGTAGCCATTGATATCAAAGGAAAAAATAAATTTCATTTAGTTTTGTTTGATTGTGTAATAATTATAATTTTTATGGAAATCCATTGCATATTGATGTCACTGATTTATAGTACAATCCATTACTTTGAGAAAATTCGATGCCATACGTGTATATGTCACCGAATAATTTGGTCAAGATTGGTTGCAAGAATATTAATGTATATTTTTGGTTATCATGCAATCCCTTCACAAATGAAAATTTTGCCTACACCACTGGCCTCCATATATTCCCCAGATCATGATAGTTTCATCCTCGTCTAAAAGTGGGAGCTGCACACCCAGTTTTGTATTCTTTACTTATACTTCGTCTCACATGGACTATGCGACGAGTACTAAACAGCTAAAAGTTAAGACTGACAATATTGAAAAAAAATTGGTGACGAGCCGCTACAGCTCGAATTTAACGACAATAAAGACAAACTACGGAAAATAATTAAAGAGCAAATTAAAAAAGAACAGAATGAGAGTAAAATGTCTTAATTCTTCCACGAAAACTACTCATTCATATAATGTCAAAGATTTTGTAGCTATAAAAATAATGCAACACGGACCTAGACAAATTTTCTGCAGCAAATTCCTTAGACCGTACAAAATCACACAAGTAAAGCCTAACGATACCTGCAACGTAGGAGAATGTGGCAATTTTGATGGTCCCACCAAAATGAGTATACCCAATTCAATTTTTCACGAACTTCTTTTACACGATTTTGATTTAACACGAATTAAAATAATTTTTTTTTTTTTAATTCTCTGCTTGCACAACTTATTTCGATTTAACCCAATCGATCCCAACTCTAAGAAGATTTTGCTTTAATTTTATTTTTATAACAGCAACATTAGATATGAGAAATGTAATGCGATTTCCATTCGCGAAAATTCCCCAAATTTTGTAACTTCAATCTGGAATTTTGACACCATTTTGAGTTTGATGCTCAAAGTGAAAACAACTGCGACAATTGTTTTGATGTGACTGAAACGTTTCAGACATATCAAAACAAATCTCAGAAAAAACTATTTAAACAAATGGTTTCCCCTAAACACGAAAAATGATGAGAACAAGCGACCTAACAATTAAATACTTTTTTTTAAAATTTTATCTGTATTTTGATCACCTGCCCAACGAGTGGTGGGATATATATATAGTTCTTAATTTTGCGTAAAAGTCATTAAATGGTAAGTTACGGTTTTAAAATTTTCGTTTTATTCATCATAGCTGAAATATTTTTCGGTAACCCTTACATAATGTTACATAATTCACCTGTAACAAAAGCGAAAAAGTAATGTATTATTTTTGCTGATTTAAGACTAGAACCAATGTTCTATTTTGACATAGATGCCATGTATTTTTCGCACGTATTCTTCGGGAATGTACCAATCATGTAAAAACGAAATTAGGTACACTTGCGTCGAATTATATGGATGGAAATTAGGTCGAATTATATGGATGAATATTATATATTAGGGGAACCGGAAAGTAATGTCGTTTTTGTTCCTTAAAATCGAACAGATACATTTTTACCAAGTTTTTTTTTTTTTTTTTTACTTTGAATCAATGATGTAATCACCCTCATTATCAACAATCTTTTGCCATCAAGCCAGCAAATTTTTAATGCCGGATCGATAAAAATCAATTGGTTTTTAAACAAAATATCTGGAGATGGCATTTTGGACATTGTCCGAATTTTCAAATCTTTTTCCACTTGGAAAACGTTGTAGCGATCGGAATAAATGGAAATCCGATGGAGTAATATCGGACGAGTATAGTGAGGTAATACCTCCCATCCCAATTCATTAATTCTTTCCAGGGTTTGTCTTGCGCAGTGCGGTCTTGCATTGTCGTGTTGCAGAATAACACCTTTTCTGTTAACAATCGTTGGGTACTTTTCAATTATCGTTTGATTTACACGATCCAATTGTTCACAGTAAAGATCTGCACTCACAGTTTGTCCAGGTTTCAGTACTTCAAAATGAACGACCTTGCGGACACTCCAACAAACACACAAACTTGGCGATTCATTTTGAAAAGAGCCCCTTTCCTTTTGCGTTTTCAATTATCTTATAGGACCCATTTTTCATCTCCAGTGATCAAGCGATCAAAAAACGCTTCTGTATTGTACCATTGCATCAATAAACTGCATGTGGTGGATTGGTTGGCTGATTTCTTCGGACAGATTGAGCGGGATCCTAACGCCTACTCTGCTTACCTTACCAGTCTGATGCAAATGTTCTCAACCAAGGGTGGTTAAGAGTATTTGACAGTTCCTCAATAGGCTGACACGGATTTGCTTCCATTTCCATCCTTAACATATTGTTTAAAGTTGTTGATTTTCCTGATCAGCATGAGTCGGAAAGATCGAAATTACCGGATTTTAACTTAGAAAACCTCTTTTCGTATTTACGAATGTCTAATGTGTTTGGATAAACATCGCAAATGTTTTGGGTAGTAACAGTTGCGTTGTTACGCTTGAGTAGCTCAAAAAGCATACAATACCGGATATGTACCTCTTTTAGTATTTGGTTGGCCACGTCTACGAAATTTGCCAAAAAAAAAAAAAAATTAAGATTTAATTGTTTACGAGTAAACAAGTCACTCGAACCTTAAATCGTCTTTAGAATGACTTAAGTACACATTGAGCTGATAAATGACTAACGAATATCGACACTCGCAGAAACATTATTTCCGGTCCTCCTAATACATACAGTGGCTCAAACAATTGAGGATACACCTTACTTTCACTTGATAAATCCAGCTTTTAATGAAAATAACACATTAACTAGAATAGAAGACGTATTTTTAATTTTACACGTAATAAAAGTGTTAATTTACAGTAAAAATAACAAAAATCAACAAAAAAATATCTAAAATTAAAAGTTTCACAAATATTTGAAGTAAACATAGGCAGATCTTTACCTCAAAAAATTAAGGATACACCAATGGAATTTTTTCGATATATTACATCCATAGACAGTATCAGTATTTTGTTGCATGTCCTTTGGCTTTTATAATGTCCTCCAAACGTCTTGGTACCGATTCGACCAATTTTTTAGTGGTATCTGGAGATATTTTATCCCATTCTTCTTGTAACACTTGCTTTAAATAGGCTTTGTTTCTAATCTGGTGTTTTTGGACCGCTGTTTCTAGTGTGGCCCACAAATTTTCTATGACATTGATGTCAGGGGACTGTGGCGGTGTGTGCAATTGCTATTTACAATGAAAAAGACACCACATTTTGACATTACGTGCCGTGTGTTTGGGGTCGTTGTCGTGCTGAAATATAAAATTTCCATCTAAACCCAATTTTTGTGCACTTTCTTTAAGATTGTTGCGGAGTATGTCTATATAAAGCTTATGATCCATTATACCATCTATAAAAACTAAATTTCCTACCCCATTTGCAGCCATACAACCTCAAACCATGACGGAGCCACCACCATGTTTAACTGTAGGACGTAAATTTTTTGGATCCAAAGCGGTGTTCGGCTTTCTCCAAACGGTGTGACCACCATCGCTTCGAAAAATGTTGAATTTACTTTCATCACTAAATATAACTTTCTTCCAAAAGTTTTCTGTCTTCAACTGATGAGTTTTTGCAAACTCCAAACGCTTTTTCTGATTTTGTAAGCTTATGAAAGGTTTCTTTCTAGCTACTCGACTGCTATATCCAGCATGTCTAATCACATTTCTCACAGTTTCAGCACTTACACTTCTGCAGATTATTCGAGAAGTTTCTGCAGCTAGTTTGACTGCACTCCGTTTAGGATTAATCTTGATATCTTTTAAAATTTTCCTTTTAGCTACATCACTCAGAATACTTTTCCTTCCTCTTCCACTCTTATTTTGAATTAATCCATCGCGTTTAAATTTCCCAATGATTTTCTGGACACACGAGTGACTTCTACCGACAATTTCAGCTATTTCACGAATAGATTTTCCCTTCTTAAATAACCTTAATATAAATTTTCTTACATCAATACTAGTCTCTTTCCGAGGAGCCATTTTCCATTTAAAATTACAGCTTTATATTCTCATAACCAACTTCAAAAGACAGAAATAATAGTTGAAAAAGTTTAGGATAAAATTTCCCAAACTTTAGTAGCAAGCAAAAAGAAATCAAGTGGTAGTTAAACAAAAATTTCATTTGTGTATCCTCAATTTTTTGAGGTAAAAATCTGCTTATGTTTATTTGAAATGCCTCTAAAAAGTTTTATTTTAGAATTTTGTCGTTGATTTTTCTTTATTTTTACTGTTAATTAAACCTTTTGTTATGTCTAAGAATAAAAATTCGTTTGCACTTCTGGTTAAGGTGTTATTTTGATTGAAAGTTGGATTTATCAAGTAAAAGTAAGGTGTATCCTCAATTGTTTGTGCCACTGTACATCTATTCATCGTATGTTACGATATAAATATGCGCCTTGTATAATTACCAACGGATGTGAGCCGTCTACACATATTAAATCAAATGTATAATAAAAACATTTAGAATTGAGGATGTTTGTAGAATATGGAACTTAATGTATTATTACGAGTATAGCACCTTTAATGAGATGGACGTTTGTAACAGTCGTCTTTATATACAGAAAAGACATTTAATTATGTATCTATGAACAAAACGAAATTTTAAGACATCATAAAAACTAAGGAATAAAAATAACCTTAAAATATGATATTCTATAAATAAATTCTTTTATTTTGTTTAGTAAAACATTTTTATGGGCACATTAATGAGTAAAACATATTTCTCATATAATATTCCACAGAAAAATTGATAACTATCGAAAACTTCATCGACTGTGTTAGAAGACCATACAAATAAAGAAATATTGGAATAGCGGCATTCTATTCAAAACAGCTGCGAATGAGAATTAAAACATTTCAACATTCAGAAATATTTTTAAGCTCGTCTGCTTTGACAGTTATCAATAAGTTATGCTAATCTCTCTTTATGTTCTCGTGTATTGCTTTCAAGGATATCATGAATAGATGCTTTGATTAATCAGCATTTTAGAAGTGCAATGCGTTGAATCAGCATATTGTACGTCGTTTCCAATTTTTTTTGTTGATTTATTTAATAGGGTTATTGGAATATAAAAGAAGGGAGCACATTTATCATAAATTCTAAGGAACGAAAGAAAAAAAAAATGAATATTTTATAAAAAGTTTTGATTTCGTTTATACATCCCAGGCTAATTTTCCTAAAAAAAAAATTAAAATAAGAAATACATTTATAAAGAATTAGTTTTCGAAAAGAGAATATAATCCATAGTTTTCGAATAATAACGTAAATTTTAAAAGCGTTAATCTAATTCTGAGACACGTATATTCGTAACGGTTTTTTTTTTATTAACATCGCTTTATAAGCATCACGAGGCTATAGGCGACGGATCTCGTAATTTCGAACCTCGGTCAAGTGACGAGGACGACACCTGAGCTGGCAACCTCTCTCCTAATTTCCACACCACGCCTTCGGGAGGATTTTGGACCATGACAGATTTAACGCGCATCACGCGGCGGGTCTTTTGTGGCATTAAGGCTCGAATCCACGATTCGACATAAACCGCCGGCCACGACCATGACCACAAGACTACCGAGGCCCATTTTCGTAATGAATAATTTGTATGAAATACCATACCTTTATGTGGTCTTTGTTGTCATGAGTTTACTTTAGAAATACAGTCGGATCCAATTAAACTGCGATTCCGTACAACATGCGTGGCTCACTTTTTCTGGAGTTCTGATGAGACTTTTTCGGATAATGTCAGAACTTCATGTTAAAAAAGTAGGCAGTAACACCTTTTATCTTTCTATTTAATACATCGTAGGATAAACATGCCAAGGAGTTTCAATTTGCAATAGCTAAATTATTTTTCGAATGAGAGAATCCAGAAACATGACAAAGATGTTCGTCAAATGATGCTTGCGCACCTAAAAACAAGCAAAAAAGAGACTCGGGGATAGAGCAGGAATCTTTTACAAAATCAGAACCCAAAAATCCCTAGATCGTAAAATGCAGATGCTGATTTTCTTATAAAAAAAAAAAAAAGGATGAAGGTGAAAATCTGACAAAGTGAAGATCAACAAAAGTTTTTCTATTAGACGCATTCATTGAAAGTTTTTTCGGCTAAGAAGCGATCGAAACTATTTTAATACTTATTATTATCTTTATTTGGATTGGACATGAATCACCATTTCTTGAAAAGTGTAATGTTTCAGGAAGGATTTCTTTTTGTAGCATATTATTTTCAAAGTCTAGCGGTCAGTGAGATTAGCTGTACGGTCACTACTTTTTATTGGTCAAATTTTAAACGAGTTAAATTTCTTTCTTGTATAAATGATATTTGAAATAATAAAAAGTAATGTCGAAGAAGTGTTGTTTAGTTTTTATTAACGTCGCACTAGAAGCAACATGCGGGCTATCGTCGACGGACCTCGTAATGAACTTCGGTCAAGTGACAAGGACGACACCTGAGCTGGGACCCCCTCTCCTAATTTCCCCACAACGCCAACAGGACTTTGGGCCCCGATAGATTTAACGTGCAACAGCCCCGACTTCACGCCGGGTCTTTGTTAGCCAAGGATCGGATCGAATCTGCGACTGTCAACGAAAACCGCCGGTCACGAATCCGAAACCATGACCATTAGGTTACCACTGCCATCGAAGAAGTGTAAATGTGTGTGTGCAACACAGAAAATTCACATCGTTGTTAGAATTTAAACGATCCCAAATTTATATTAATAATGTAACTCGTGGCTGAATAAAAATGGATCTCGACAACCGTGAGTTAGCTGTGTCCGACAGTATGACTTTGGAAAGCACTAGTCAAGAAGAATTTCCTACCATAATTAGAAAATGTTGTAGGAAAAATTTGAGACACATTTGATCATGAAGACTTGCGACATTTCATATACCTTTTCGAATGCGGAGAGTGGTATACCATCTCAAACGTCGACCTCGTCATCAGACTGCGGTTCGAAATTACATGATTTCCAGAAAATTTTAAAGTACGCTTCAAGTCTTATATGGCGGAAGAGGATCACTGGGTGTAATGATAATAAATATCTTTTAAACATTTTGTTCCATTTGAGTATTTATATCAAATCCCATGTTAGTGAACAAAAGTCCTTAAAAGATGATACACATCTTTTAAAAATTTTGTTTCCACACTTGAGTAGTTATATCAAATCGTCTAGTTATTAGTGAACTAAGTCCTTAAAAATTGATAATTCGTTAACCGTCAAAAAAGCCAAGCCGACCCACTTTGGGTTCGCAACCCACCGGTTGGGAACCAATGATGTAGGAAGATATACCTTTCTTGAAATTTTATAAAATCAAGAAAGGTATCTACTCACACGATTGACTTTAATCGGTTCAATTGACCATAATGAAAGATAACAATAAGAGTTTTTACATAGTTCTTATGTTAAAAAGTCATTTTTAAAAATATAGGATTATTTTACAGAGCACCTTTATCTCTTATTAATATGCTATTAGTTAAACAGCTAATGCATATAGTCAATTAAGCAAGTTGTAGAATGAAAGAAAAATTCGGAATATGAGGTATCCATATACAGTAATGCTGAAATTTCCGAATAAATTCGAAGTAACGCAGAATCGTCAAGCTGCATTTCTTCGTTTTGAAATTTCTCATTTTTGGCGAGGATCCACTTCTACAATATTCACAAAGCGCTTTCATCAACAGATTGATTTTTTCATTAACATTGCACTTAGAAGCAACACTACGGCAGGCTATTGATGATGGACCTCGTAATTTTCACGCTAGTCCGGCGATATGGACAACACCTGAGCTAGCACCCCACTATCTTAAATTCTATACAATTCCAACAAGGGAACTTGATAAATTGTTCGTACGTTAGCCCTGACACACAATGGATTTTTATAGGTATCAGGATGAACTCACAGCTTGATCTAGAAACAATAATGGCTTTGAGTTCATGATTTTGGCAAAAGTCTAAACAATTCACATGAATTATGCTCATAATTGCAGGTGCATAAAGACCACATAATTACACTAAAAGAACATCCAATTCTAATACGAGTTCCTCCGGTTTACCTTTATTCCTTACAAAAAAAAAAAGATGGAAAAACTCTCTAAAAATATCTTTTAAAAAGCACTATATCTATACACTTTAACAAACAAAACAAAATTTAACTCACCGTTAAAGCATTTCTCCTAAAAACACGTCAAACGTTATTACCCTTAAAATGTGATATTACTTGTGAGTATTTGCAACAACTATCGGATATTTGAAAATTATGACATTTTTTTTTATTCTGAAGAAAGCATTACATCTCCACAAATGAATAGTGTGCGAATTTTATGGGATTATTTTGTATGAGCGAACCCACAAAAAATTTCCAAATATACAATTGAAAAATATATGAGTACTACTATCACCAAATTTAACTTAGTATGATTGATAAAACTTAAATATTATCTTGATCCAATAAGCGTAAGTAGTTCATTCCACTGAGGTTGTGCTCCGTGCACTTATTTCGTAAAACGGTTTTAGCGGCGATATATCTCAGACGCTCCGTGTGTCTACTGCAACCTCTTAATGGCGTCTTCCCGCGTAAACGTCTTCTTTTCCCTAGCGAAATGTCGCCGAGACAGTTGCAGCGCTCTCTGGTGGTGAAACGTTCTATGGCCGCGTTCTGGGCGATAAGTCTGAGTTCGATTTCCACAACCGGCTATCCTGACCCTGCTGTCGTCCTCGACAGGAATCTAAGAATATGCATGTACCTGAAAAAGAAACAAAACGAAAGCAAAGTAATTATACAAAAAAGGGTAGTTTGCAGGTAAATGGCTTAGAAATCCATTGCCCAAGGCTTCATATGATAGTCTAGCAGTAGTGGTTCGCTGTGGTCCCTCCTGATTTTCAATCTTCTCCATTTCGTATCTTTCAAGGGGATGAGTAGTCTTTATTCTATACGGTCCATAAAATTTGGATCTCAGCTTGAGACCTCCACCAAACTGGGTCATCTGTATGGCGATAATATCACCAACTTGATATTTCGTAGGTTTCTTCTTTTTCTTATCGTAGATCCTCTTGTTTTTTATTTGTAAATCAACATTTTCTGTTTTAATTGAACGATAGTTATTTACTGAAGAATTTATATCCGAACATAGTTAGGAGTTTGTAATGTGCGTTGAATCAAATAAACAGTCCTTCGTTTCTAATGGTAATTTAATCTGTAACGAGAATAAAGCAAATCGATCTGTTTCATTCTGAATAGGATATTTCACACACTTTGCTGCCTCAATCGAACGCTGATAATTGTCCTTGAAACCGTTTTGTCGGCTCGTATTTTCATTTATGTTTTTTGAACTTTCCAAAAGCATAGAATAAATAAAAGATGGTATTATATCATCCACGCGCAAACGATTACTCAACGATGCTTTGCTCCTTATTGCATTTGATGACCTTGGCAAAGAGAAATTAAAATACGCAACGTCAGTTTTTTCTCTTTCGCCGAAACACGAAATTAATGCGAGTTTACCAATCGAACGTTTATTTTGGAAGAAAGACTTTTTTAATACAATGCATTGTAACACATCGATCAATAACTCCCGAGTCTAACATTGAAAACAACATTTTTTTGCAATTTTTTTTTTTATTCATCAACATAACACCTTTTGTTAATCACCTTTTAGGGTGATACAATCGTTCCAACGCTTTTCCAAATCTTTTTTTTTTTTTCCCCAATTTTTTTTGTTTATCGCTATTTACTCGCAAGGAATCTTTTTTGTTGCGAGTAAATAGCGATAAACAGCTTTCTGAATCATCGACTCGTTGCTGTTTTTGTTCCATCGAAAGCAATCGCGGCACCCACTTGGAAAAAACCTTTTTCACTTCACTTCAAAAAACCTTTTTCCTGGTCCGATCGACTTAAAATTTTGACACGTTTCAAGCAAAGGTTCGTACTCTAGAAAGACCTGGTTACTGGTTTACTACGAGCGCCATCTCTGGGTTAGTCTCGGGAGTTATTGATCGATGTGTTACACTGCTATCTTCCAAAACTCTTTTTTTTTTTTTTTTTTTTTTACCATCTACTTAAATATCAACATATTTTAATTTATTTTGTGGGATATCAATTAAAGCATTTGATGCAATTCCTAACATTAAATTATTTTCATCACCATTTTCATTTTCTATCATATTAACATGGTCACTGGATTAATTAATTCTAGGGGTATTTTTAAATCTTTGAGGACAATTTTTGTCAAAATGAGATTTGTTACATATGAAACACTTAATATCGCTATTGCCGGATAAATATTTGTCATGGCCAATTATTGAAGGTTTTTCCGTTACTCTTCTTTGACTTTGGTTATATAAACTCCTGTTTTCGAATCCTATCGATAATTTAGAACTATAAGATATCTCGCGCAGTGATTTGCCTTTAGACGCAAAATACGGATCACATTCTCGACCCATATCAAGGGGGTTTAGCCATTTTCACCTGCTCGTACACAAATACGTGCTGAGGTTTCACGATCCAGGGATTGAAAGAGTTTATCTGAGTGTTTTACAATAATATTCAAACATAGCCGAAAGTCTGGATGAAAACTGAACTTGCGACTCATTCGGAGATCTATGTGCGGAATGAAATGATTTAAGACATTCTTGTGGCGTTAGCTGATATTGTTTTAAAACCGTATCTTTTAATTTGTTGTAATCTCTCATTTCATTATCACTTATATAGATTAGAACATTATTGGCCCTATTTCCTAAAATATTAAGTAGAATTTCCGATTTTAGTTCTTCAGGAACATTTTTATGTATGAATGCTTTTTCTAAAGATTTAACGAAAAGGTGAAAGTTTTCTGTTCTGGATGGAACTGGTGTCGCTAATATTTTCACAGATTTAATTAGATTCTCTAAACTTGGAAGTGATGACTCGACATGAGCACTGGCCAATTCATGTAAAGAAGAGTCATTTGGACTTAATTGTTTTACTTTCTCAAGTTCGATTTCTTTTTCTAACCTTAATAATTTTAATTTTACCAGATCAGATTCATGATTAATAGCAATTCGAGCTTTTCTCTTATCAATCACTGATTTAATTAATTTTTTTACGAATTCTGGATCCGACTTGAAACAGTCACTATTTTCGATAATATTTTTTAAATCAACAATTTTTACATTTGATGGCACTTCTTCGTCCAATTCTTGCTCAACGAGGAGAAGATCCTCTTTTCTTGTTGACGCATACATTTTAGAAATCATAAAAAAAAATTATTTTCCTATCTGATCGGTTGCTGCTGATGGAAACAATTCCTCCTTCGAAATGAATGGTAAGTTGAAATCACGATACCGTTCCTTGTTATCACTTGAGACGTTCCACTGCCGAAATTTTCTTTTTAATTCTTTTTTTTTAAAAAGTTCCTTTCGAATTATTTTTTCTTTTTTAAATCCTTTAAGAAAATTTTATCCGCACACACATAAAAACGGTCTGAACTAATCACTGTATAATCACTTGTAATATCCGGGTATTCACAATGATGATACTTCGGTTTATTCGAAGTTAACGACAAATGAATGATATTCAGTTTATGTTAATCTCTCAAGTAATCTTTATTTTTAGGTCATCAACAATTGATAATATAAACGAAAATTGCGTGTTCCAACACATCAATGACCACGATTTGTTTGCAAGGTAAAATTAGATCACATTTCTATCAAATAAATTGCAAGTCATAATTAATTACTTGAGTATATAAAAGTGGAAACTTTTGAAATAAATACCAAACTATGCATTATGTAAAATTAAATTAATTGAGAAAAATTAAATTCGTAAGCAATTTGTTTCCAAAACTAAAGTGATAAAGTCAAGCAAATCAAGTTGAATATGAGTTATTAAAATTATTGTAGTATTAACAACAAATCTCAATAGCCAGATTAATTTTCTCATTAATTTGACTAAAGAACACATGAATAAAGATTTTATGACAAGAACAGTTGTCAATAAGTAATATAAAATCTAATCTTATCTCAAGGTTATTTTCTAAACAGTGCGTATTAAATGAATATGTTTTGCAGGTGTGATATAGCAATACAAACGGATTTCGGAGAAGGTGGTCTTGTTTACCCGGCGTGTGAGAATAAATTTAAAAAGTAAGTTTTGAAAAGAAAAATTCAACTGTTGAATATATTTATCCGTTCAATTAACATTGCTCCGAAAAATGCATCATATTTCTGAATAATATATTCTACATAAAAGATAAGGGAATTCTATTTATTATATATATTTAGTGAAGGCAGCTATTACAAATGTTTTACTGGAGAAAATTCAGAAAAATTTGTAAGAAATGTGTTTTATTGGAATGAAGACGTGTGAATGAAGTTATATTCTACAGTCACGCCTTGTGATCTGAATATATACCTCTCAATTTGGATAATAATGTTTTTTTTTAAAGAAGCTTATACACTAACATATTTCTTATTTGATTTTTGAAATCTTCTTTTTTCCCTCCTTTTATTGGATGATTTAAGTTTTGAACATTGTATTATTATCACAACTCAGGTGCGAAGTAGCGGTGCAAACTGATCCTAATCAAGATGTATTCCATAAAGATGTCATACATCAGAAACCTGAAATGTAAGTCAATATGCATATTTATATAAATATCGCCATAAACTTGTAAAGTCTAGAGAAAAAAACGCACACCAGATTATTTATATTTATGTTATACCTTACTTCGATTGTTAACAATTATTTACTGCTATTAAAGAATAAAAAATTAAACATTGATTGTAAAAAAAGATTTACGAGCGCTATTCAGAAAGTAAGGAACGTTTCCGTCTGACATCACTAGGCACGCGCCGATCACCTATATTTTGGTGTCTGCGTGCTCGGCATCTCAGAGCATATATTCCAGGTTCGGCGTCCAGCCATCACAACGGGAACATTTCTACGCTGCCCGTTTTTTCGATATTCAAATTTTAAATGTGCACTGCAATTGAAAATCCCGCCAGTTGTGAGGTGCGGTGTGTGATACGGTTTTTGTTGGCTAAAAACCTAAAACTTATGGAAATTTATCGGCAAGTGTGTGAAGTGTACAGAAACAAAGTAATGAATGAAAATTCAATACAGAAACGGTACATTCAGTTAAAAAAATGCTGAACTAACGTTCACGATGAAGAGAAAAGAATGGACGCCCTAGCATTGTGACTGACGAATTGGTCGCTAAAGTTGATGAAAAGATTCGTGAAAACCACCGTTTCACAATAGCGGAGCTTTCGCTTAGTTTTCCACAAGTTTCACGGACTTAGTTGTTTGAAATTGGCGGCAGAATTCTATGACAAAGGAATTTCAAAGCTTGTCCACCGCTATGATAAGTGCCTCAATTTGTTTGGTGACTATGTAGAAAAGTAGAATTTTAGTCGCTCTTTCTGATGTATATAATAAATTTTTTTTCTTGTACTTAGTTTCTTTTTAATTCCAAAACGTTCCTTACTTTCTGAATAGCCCTCGTATAATTCAAATCATAGTAGTTATAAAGTAAAATTTTCAACATATAATGCTATTTAAATGTTATTAAATTAGCCTCAAGCCTTCGATTTTTATTTAAAACTTAAAATACACACCTTAAAATCTTGACGCACACTTTTTCCACATTTTGGTCAGTAAAAATGAGGGTGCGTATTACACTCGTGTAAAAATTAAAAAAACAACAACATGTTTTTAAACATCGAACAACGAACGTGCAGCAGCTGTTAGAGAATGTTGTAACACGCGTGCTGCGCAGGTGTTCTTTTACGCAAAATGGAACTTACAGTACCTGTCGCACACACGTACATGTCGCATATTACGAAGGTACCAATAATTATGACTTGGACGCAACAACTATTGATTAGCTGTGTTCTAATGAAAGTGATTTAAATCAAAAATTTGACAGTATTGTTTGTTTTGTGTTAAGATCTAAGTTTTTTTCTATCGAATTAGACATTTTCGTATTTTTTTGTTAAAAACTTTAATTACATTAATAAATATTTATGCAATTTGTAAATAAAATATTGAAAAGTCATGGGTGCGTATTATATTCGAAATTTAATTTTTTCCGAAAATTTAGTGCCAAATCAAGCATGCGTATTATACTCGTGTGCGTATTATAGTCAAGATTAAAACGTTAATGGAACGAAAAGAAAACTTGTTATTAATATATAATAAATATAATAATAATAGCTTTATTTGTAAATGTTAACTAATTTTGATGTTGGAATATTTACAAGGTCGGAAATGAGATCACCAAATAGTTTGCGAACTCCTCAAAATGATCTGACTGCTGATGATTACAGTTCGATGTTTGCTTTGCCAGATCTTTGAAAAATGCTCCTAATAACACTTCAGAAAACTGCCTACCAGTAAGGAATTTTCTGTGTAATTTATCCCACATGATTACTCAAGTTAGAAAACTTGAGTTGCATTCATACACTTGCAACTTTGGTGACAACTTTGTTTTCAAAAGAATGAACAGGTGTGGACTTTACACAGAACTTCATTACGCAGGTAGTGATATTTTATGTAATGAACAAATTGTAATAACCTTTCGGTTCTTGGAGCATTGTCAACGGGCAGTGGATTTTCTCAAGAAGAAGAAAAATTCAGCGTCATGAATATTCGATATATGTCCAAAGATAAATTTGCCTCTTGTGAAAAGGTAACTTCAGAAGTTATTAAAAGTTATGCTCAAGAGGAGATGCTAATTGCGATTTCTGTAAAAAAAAAAAAAAAACCCTGGCTGAATTGAGAGGTGATATAGATTCCGACGGATACTATTGCATCACACTTATTGTTGATGGTGGTTGGTGTAAGAGGAGTTATGGGCATGGATACAATGCATCAAGTGGAGTATCTGTATTAATCGGTATGTCCACTCAAAAAATTGTTTTTATAGGTATTCGGAACAAGGTATGTTTAATATGTAGTGCCACTGCAAATAGACAGATGGAAAGAAAAGATCACGTGTTGGAAAAATTGGAGTGGACCATCAACAGCAATGGAAAGCGATGCTGTTGTGGAAGGATTACTATACTTGAAAAATGTTCATCATATTCGTTGTACGCGATTAGTTGGAGATGGCGATGCTAATATCATTGCTAAATGCAAAGAAAGAGTTCCTTATGGTGGTAGAATCCTTAAAGTTGAATGTGCAAATCATGCAGTTCGAAGATACGGCAGGGCCATTCAAAAACTGCAAGGAAATACTACGCATTTCTCAGGTCAAACAGGTATCAAGGCTCGGAAGCTTTTGAAACAAAAGATGATGAAATTGATAATAGGAGCTCGAAATGTTATAAAAGTAAACGCTATCAATCATCACAATCAGCCAGAAAAAGAAAAAATTAAAAATTTGATTTCCGATTTTAGAAATATTCCAAATCATGTATTCGGAAAACATGATAACTGTGGAGATTTTTGTAAAAGAAAGTCAATGGAAACTAATGAAACAGAATACTCTATAATGCATTCATCAGGCATGCCATACAATAGGAAATTGGAAGAACTTTAGTGGCATGCAGTAATACACTAATATGGAATGCCACCAACAATCCTGCAGAAACTTATTTGAGTCAGCTTTGCAAAATATCTGGAGGAAAGCGGATAAATTTCAGCAAAGCTGGCGGCTTCAACAGAAGAGCTAATATAGCTGTCTTAGCTTTTCATAACCTTGCTCAACAATATCACGGAAAAGCTTATAAAATGATAGCAAATAAAAGTCCCAGCACTCCTTTAAATAGATTTTTATTAATTCGAAGAAACAAATATCTAAAGCGACTTCAAAGAAAAAAACTGTTTCCAAACATAAAAAAATTCCAACCGAAACAAAACAAAGGTGATTGCAACTATGGCGATAGTGTAGAAAAGCCAGATATGCCAACAGAAATATTTGAAAGTATGGCAGAAAATCTCCTTTCAAAATTAAAAATGCAAAATAATTTTGATGTAGAGTTTGAAATAAGGGGACAGACAACTTCCGAAAGATGGAGGTATGAAAGATCGTTGAGACTTTCATCATCTTTTTGCAAAGAAGTTGCTTGCAGGAAAGCATCAACCCCATGCTCCAAGCTTGTGAAGCGTATTGTATATGGGATAGAAGTTATCCACCGCAGCGATGAAATATGGATTGGGGAATGAGGAGATCGCTCGGAAACAATACGAGAGAAAACATTCCGTAACAGTAAAGACAACCCCTTTTTGTGTGCTTCACCCGATGGATAGATAGGTAACGATGGGCTCTTAGAAATAAAATGCCCTTATTCTGCGAGATATGAGTCAAATTTATTAGAATTCTAAGCAACAAAAAAGAATAGTTTAAATTTTAAAATTTCAAATGAAAGAGCAGTTTATTTACCTTTCAACCACAGATTTTATCATCAGAAACAAGGTCAATTATTTATTACGCAGCGAAAATGGTGTGACCGTTATATATGGTGTAAAAAAGACAGTTTGACCTTGCGTATTCAACGAAACGAGGAATTTTGGAAAGCGCTAATTCCAAAGCTTACAAAATTTTAATACAAATGTGTTTTGCCGGAAATTATTGATGGAAGATCACCACGAAAGATGCCTTTGAGAGAGCCTTCTGAGGTACAAGATGCAATCAAAAACAAAAAGCAAAAAGTGACTGACATTAAATTCAAATGAAGTTAATATTTTTCAAACAGGATTTTATAAGAACTGTACGTGCTACTTATGTATAATTATACCATTGTTTTCTGGATTACTGTATAAAATGAAATGATTTCTACCATTATTTACCATATACATATATTAAGAAAAAGTTGAAGTATTTGAAGAAATATTGATATAAATATGTAATATATAGTTCATATATATAAAAGAGCTTGTAATTTTTATGCGAAAAATATTTATTCTGAGTTAAAAAAAGTGTTTTGTGAGAGCTGAACTTATTGTTATCTCTAACAGTATTATTGTTCGACTTATAATTATTATCGTATTAAAAAGTAATTTTTTACGTGTGTGTATTTTGTACCAAATTATTTTTGTTAATCGTTTTGAGAAATGAAGAATCTAACAAAGCTTTTTTCTTCTATAATTTAACAATTAATTGATAAACAATACATTTTGTTCAAAATTAATTTAACATTCCTTTAATTTTATACATGCGCAACATACTTCTAAAGTTCAATTTTGTTATGGTAATACTGTTTTATGTTAGATAGCTGTTCCGTTAAATTCAACTGCAATAGATATTCTTTTAATTAATTATAAATCTGAGCTAATATGTGTAAACTGTGTTGCCCTCAAACTATTGCGCTTCTTATGTTAAAAAGCTATTCGAGGACTTGGTTAGGAAATTGAAAATATCTTATTTTAATTTTCAATAATAATAATAAGGCGAATGTTACCGATTATAAAGTGTGAAGTTCTACACTGATTAATATATTACAAAGATTTATTATCGATTAATTTAATTACAATTTTACGTGATTTGTTTTCGTACACCAGTTACATAAAAATAAGTTATATGAAGCTTCCCCCACCCCTCTATTATTGAATGAATCATTTATGGTCAATGCAATTTTTATTACAGTAATCATTTGGTAAAAACTGATAGACAAAAAGGAGGGTTAAAAATGAGAAGATTCGCATGGGGTATCCAGGGCGTCACCGTCTTCATCAAATACGGTAAAAACGGGAAAAAAAATATAGCACAGGATATGTTATTTCTTGTATTTGCCTAAAAGGAAGTTAGAAAGGCGATAAAGAAAAACAAAATATAGCAAGTGTTGCAGTAGACAAAAAAAAAAAAAAAAAAAGAAAGAAAGAAAGAAACACGCAGGGATCATAGGTATATTTTATTTTTTTGTGATTATCAGCTTATATATAACATCAATGATTGGGCTTCGAAATGGTTATATTTTTAACGAATGTGGAAAGCGCATTTCCACAGGATTTAGTTCAGTTTTCTTTATGGAAAATGCATAATAATTTTGAAGAGATTATGAGAAGATGAGATTGAAATGGAAAAATATTAATTGATCTATATAATCTTTTGATAATATATTTATTTACTAAAAAATTAAAAATATATAATGTATACTTATAATTACATTTATGACAGTAATAACGTATTACAAATATAATGTACATTTACGATAATTTCTTATTTACAAGTTCAAATGATGTTGACCTCAAAAGATTGAAATTTATTTCCAGTTTTTTGCTATTATTATTCATTTATTTTTTTTTCATTCTTCTTTATATGCCAATATTCTCAAAGAAAAAATTACAGTTGATTGAAGCAATATTTTTGTGTTTTGTTTCTTTCATACGAATACTATGAATATTATTGAGTAGTTAGAAATTTTATCTTATGATTCTACAACACATAACAGTATAAATTGAAACATGAAAACAATGTATTGTACGCAATGTAAATTATATGGAATTCAGCTTAAGTAAGAGTATTTTATTAAAAATTTCTTCAGTGGCTCTAGACTTAAATTTTGCGAGACGTTTAATTGAATTTGAATAATAATAATAAATAAATAAAGGAAATTAAGTTAAATAAAAAAATAATAACTTTTGTTGGAATAAACAAATTAATTCAGTGCATCTTAGAGACCAAATTAAAATTTCACATTTTATGCTTCAAGAAATAATAATTTGCATTTTGTTACATTTTTTAAAGGTTAAAGGAAATTTAAATAACTTTCAATTGCTGTTGGAAAAGTTCAATATTAATTTAATTCAGATTCTCTTTCCTTTCCTTTCACTTCACTGAATCAAAACTTATTTCTTAAACATCTTTTCAATAATACAAATTTACCATTGAACACAAATAAATTTTTATGAACACACACAGAATATTCCCAAACCGGAGAGTTTATTAGAGGTTAGTTCGTAAGCTTCGAGTACGCTTCTGTGAATTATAAAGCTTTCTCCCTTATTTACCATTATTCATAATTTACAAGTTGCTATAATTTCATTTCAGAAAGTGTCCGAACATTTCGTCTCCTATACTTTAACATAGAAAATTGAATATCCATTTTACATAAAGGCAAAAATTGCATGCAAAATTCTAAGAACGCTAATTAGTAAATAATTATATTTGTTATATCCATAGTAATTTATATTAGTATTAAAGCCTTTCTTCTACCTGAAAATGTTTTCGAACTTTGAGCCCTATTTTTTAACATTAGCCGAGAACAGCCTTAAGAAATCTTGGAACATGTTCATCAAATATATTTTTAAAACCTATTTAAAAATTCATAGCTATAGTTATGTCATTTTTTTTTTTCATTAATTTACAAAAAAATATTCCACAGAAACACATAAACATTCAGAAAAATTTATTTCATTCTAAAAACAATAGCAAATTAACAAACATGAATTAAAAAGAAATAATATATATCACAGAGCATAAAACAAGCTATGAGAAATCGTTTCCAACATAGGTAGAATACATGAAGACAATGTGTTTTGAACAGACAAAAAATTGGCAAAACCCGAGAGTTTACTAAGCAATCTGGGTTACACAGTAAACAGATCTGAACTTTTTACAAAACTTCTATTTTGGTAAAAGAAAATTAGAAATAATGACGTTTAATATCAGTTACTCTAAATATAATACTGTTTATGAAAAAAGTACCGTAAAATCTTGCTATTATACGCACACGTGTATAATAAGCATGCTTGATTTGGCATTAAATTTTTAGAAAAAATTAAAATTCGAATACAATACGCACCCATAACTTTTCAATATTTTATTTAGAAATTGCACAAGTATTTATTAACATAATCGGAAATTTTTAATATAAAGGAATGAAAACGTCAAATTTGATAGAAAAGCTTATACTTTAACACAAAACAAACAATACTGTCAAATTATTGATCTTAATCACTTTCACAAGAACACAGCTAATTTATTGTTGTTGCGTCCAAGTCATAATTATTGGTGCCGTCGTAATATATCTTGCCATCTCCATGTGATATTTAACAACTGATAATTTTTCTGCTGCTGTGAAAGTCGTCTTGAAAGGATTCTTAGGGATTTAAATAAAATTAAATAATAATTTGTGTACTAGCAACAACCAGGAACCATCGCTATTTTAAGGGAGCAGTTTTTAAACTAACGCGTGTGCGACATGTACTCTAAGTTCCTGTTAGTGTAAAAGAATACCTGCGCAGCAAGCGTGTTACAACAATCTCTTACAGCTACTACCTGTTCGTTGTTCGATACTTAAAAACCTTTTTTTAAAAAAAATTTTACACGAGTATAATATGCACCCTTATTTATACGGACCGAAATGCGGGGGAAAAAATGCGTGTTATAGTCAAGAGTTTACGGTAATAAAATTATAGGACATATTTAACAATACGATAATTTTACAAAATTCTAAAATGCTATTTTAAAAATTTATAAAATACAAAAAAAACCACTAATATTAAAAAACAATACCTTCTTTGTACAGTGATGTTTTGAAAATTAATAAAATTTCTAATTAATACTTTTCTTTGTTAATAATTCATTCTATTTTGTATTTACATCAGACTTTTCATAAAACATCATTAAAAGAAGTTATTTAATATTGTATATACAAAACATTACTTAAAAATACAGACACAAATTTAACTAAGAACTAAGTCATAATTAAACTATTTGCTAGGAATTTATTTAAAACTACTATCATTAAGTTATTTTTTAATTATATTATTAATTTCTCAAGAAAAAACAATATTTGATTATACTATATTTTAAATTGACTAGAGATGAACACAAATTTACAGACAATAACTGCAACATACAGGTACAACACTTGACTTCAAAATTAAACATTATTCTATTATTTCAGATTCAAAATTTAACTAACAAGAAAAAAATAATATATTTATGAGAAACGAGGCATAATTTATTAATTTTAAAACTGGTGGTATATTGACAACTACATTATTCAATTTATGTACGCAATTTTACAACACCTACATTTTTTGTTAATCTCGAATAATATAGGTGTATTATCACCAACATGTTGCACAAAAATAAAATACATTATTTTTTTTTAAAAAAATAAGGCAACAAAAAAAGTTTACCTAGTTTCCTCTAAAATATCATTTATTAAAAAAAAAAATCCTTCTTTAAACTAATGCATTAATATAAACCATTTTATACAAGTTAACTAAAAGATACAAGAATGAATGGCACTTAAGACTAAAAAAAAGCAAATTTGCAAACACAGCATTCTAACAAAAGATCAATTATATAAGATATTTTTTAAGACTAAAGATCTTGACTATGAAACATACAAATCATATCACATACCCAGAATTATAAAATAAAAAAATAGTAACAAACTTCAGATTTCACCTGATTCAACAATATTTTTCAATGATTATAAATTAGTATAGTATAAGGCAAAAGCTAAGAGCACTTTAAGAGATCATTTATATTCTTCAAAATAGAAATAGTTAAAAATTTCAAAGCATTAAATACTGCCATATATAGTTCATAAAAAAATCTGAAATTAATATTTATGTCAAAAGCATTAATTAACAGCATATTAAAGAAATATTCACAATATATGTTATGCTTTATTATTTATTGCTTGTGGAATTATAAAAAGTTCTCAACAGATAATGACATTCCTTATTGCCTAGTGCAAGTTGTAGGTATCATATGATTTGACTATCATAACAAAACATATATTTTAGTTTTTTTAATATTGAATGGTGATTAACATATAATTTAATTGTATACAAATTGCTATAGAAATCTTAAATGTAAAAGATATTAAAATGCATTAATTTGCCAAACCCAGTTGTGAATTACAAACTATATATATGCAATGTGTGTGTGATGTATTTTTTATAGTCTTAATTAAATATTTTTCAAAGTTTCAAATTTGCATAAGCAGAGAAAACATTTATAAACATAATAAGGGGGGGGGAATTATCCCTCCCAGATGTAGTAGATACAGAAATAATTTTACTGTAAAGAAAATGTAATTAAAAGTTCTTGTATTTTATTTCAGTGTTCACCAATTATAAGTCAGCTAAAAAATTTTCATGGGCAACATAAAAATCTGAGCATTACATGAGGAAGAACATTTAAAACGTGTTCAGTCCAACTATGTTTCTAAGGCCAGCTTTGTGAGTGCTCAAAAATTCCATGAACAGACAAACAACTCAATAGTTATTTTCTTCAACCAAATGTATTTACATACTTTAGCTTGAGGTGAATAACAAAAGTAAGTCTCTATTTGACAAAAACAACAAAACATAGGTGTGTGGGGGAGAACGAGACTCAAGTTGGAACTATTTAATCGATATCTAAACCTAAATTTAGACTCAGAATATTTTAATTTTTAAATTCAGTGAGTGACTACACAAATGAATTGGTAATTTTTCCAACACACAGTCTATCATTTATCAACAACATATTTCTGCGAAAAGACGTTTTCACTTATCACAGCTAATAAAATTCTTAAAAATCATTAGTTTGAAATGAAATGTATCACTGTAATGCTGTGCTGTACATTAAAGCCAAAGATTTAAAGACTTCAAACAAGCAGAAACTGATATCACACTAAAAATGTGTATTACTTAAATAATGTGTAATAATAATGTAATTTCTTTGCTATAATTGATATAATTATACTAAATTTAGTAATTTTGTAACAATCAAATAACCTTTAAATTAAATAAGAATTCGTGTTTTTGTTATTTTAAATAGAGATCAATTTCGTTTTATAAAATGAAAGCTCTCCCTGTCATTATTTTACTTATGAACCTAATTTTTCATAAAAAAAAACCCCGACATATTAGTGGTACATAGAATTTAAAACTATGAATTAAATAATAAACGATATCTGAAAGATTGGTCACAATGTATTTCTGTTTATTACGATTTAAATATAGAATAATTTTTAAAATAATTCAGAACAAGGATAACATTACATTAAATT
The DNA here is from genome assembly GCA_019974015.1 of Nephila pilipes. NCBI lineage: Eukaryota > Metazoa > Arthropoda > Arachnida > Araneae > Nephilidae > Nephila > Nephila pilipes. Next base: position 164,791 of record BMAW01032060.1, on the reverse strand, counting down.
CAAATTTACTGAATCAAACATTCATTAAAACCATATCTACTTCTCAGATTTTGAATTGTTAATTGGACTTTTCAATGTAATTAGCATGATGAATAATGTTGGATATCCTCTTCTAAAATTCAAAATCTTTGATAAATATTTTAAAATACAAAATTGTAAAAAAATGATGAAAATCAAATAGGGGAAATTTTCAATTAAATTTGGAACTTCTTACAAAAGGAGAGGTAAATAAAATAACAATTAATTTGAGAAAAAATATTATCTGAAACCATTTAGGTAATTTAATACATTTTCTTAAGTTCTTGAGTTTCCTAATCATTTTAAATATAAAGAAAATTATAAATGAATAAAATTTATGAATACCCATTAATTTTATTTAATAAATGGATTATAAGATGCACGAGAGAATTCTATAAAAAGAGGTTAACAATTAGAAACTTAAGAGAGAATAATATAACTGAGGGAAAAATTAATTCAACATCTTACAAGATTTTCATATGATAAAATATTAACTATTATTTTTTTAAAAAAAAATTATATATTATTGTATTTTAATTTGTATAAGGAATCCCTTTTTTGCCAAAAATTGAGTCTCCAAGTTAGAGAAGTTTCTTACACATGGATAGAATTACATATATCAACAGTTTATTGAATTCCTCAAAACTCATATCTTCATAACTTGTAGCACTGTAAGTCTAAGGCATGTCATGACATCCTAAATGATAGATGAAGTGCTGTCATTCCTCAA